>CANNZV010006047.1:23-21229 GCA_947561585.1 Caprella mutica
TCTGAAACATGGTACTTATGTTTTGCTCTCAGAATTAATGGAAATATTAGTGGAAAATCTATGTTTCAAAGTGTGACAGGAAAGTTGCCAGTTTAGTGAGAAAATGGATCCAGGCCAGTCTGTATTTCGTGGTAAATTCCACCGACATGTCGGTGGAATTTATTCCTCTTTGAAAATAATATTTAGACAAAGTCAGTGGATTTTTACCTAATTATTTCCCTAGTTCAAGAGTATGTACCAAGTCGGCAATTAATTGTCGACTTAAAATTTGTGAAAATAAGTATCTTTCACATATATACCTAGACGACTAATGAGCACTTAAATTAGATTTAAAATTAAAATTGGTGACTCATAATCATAAATGGCGGAACCGCACATCTTTGTTGAAATGTAAACAAAGCAGCCATTTTGTTTTGATATGACGTGCTCCACAATGTATAATTCAAATTGTATATCAGTTTTCTATTTTCGGTGTTCTTTTGTTATGAATGATGTGGTCACTACTTCTCATTTTAATTTGATGCTCTCTGACTAATTATTGGAAGGTAAAAAATGAATAACTATGAAAGAAAGTATGCCTCTCTCAGGCTCTCTGTGATTGGGTGGTATCCAGTCTGCAGAATGTGTCTCTTCTCCCACTGAGATTTTAATTTGAGAGTCAGTTACTCTCTGACTCTCAGTAGCAGATTCAAAATATCCCGCATCTAAATTAATGGTAACATAGGAATTAATTCAAAATCTCCTGCAGCTAAATTAATGGTAACATAGGAATTAATTCAAGATCACCAATTTCTAAAATTCAATCAAAAACTCCTGCAGAGAGTTTTAGAAAAATGTTCTATATTCTGCAGACTGGGGTGGTATCAGTTGTATGCCTCTCTCTGATTGGCTGATACGCTCTCAATTAATTTAGGTAGTTATAATAATATAGGTATGTTGACGACTGTCGACTTTCAAAATTGGAATTAAATTATGGCGACTGCATTACTAATTTTTGTTGACTTATTTTTGAAAATAAAGATATATTGGTGACTCAATGAACATTCTCTGAAACTAGGATTATTCCTATGTTATCATTAATTTGTAGTGGAAAAATGGGTAAAATGTTGGTGGATCAGCCAAATTACTGGAAATTTATGGTGGATATTTTCAGCTTTTTTCAAAAAGTCAGTGGAATTTTGTACACCAAATACAGACTGGCCTGAGTGAAAAATACAGCAGGATTGGTGGATTAATCCCAGTCTAGATTTGGTGCACAAAATCACACTTGACTTTTTCATAAAGCTGAAAAAATCCACAATAAATTTTCAGTTATTTGGCTGATCCACCAACATTTTCCCAATTTATCCACCGAAAATTAATGATAACTTAGAAATAAATAGCTAAAATCCACCGACTTTGCCAGAATATTATTTTCAAAGGGGAAAAAATTCCACCGACATGTCAGTGGAATTTACCATGAAATACAGACTGGTCTCGGATATGTCTAATTGGTTTTAAATTAATTAATTAATCCCATGTTAATTTTAGCTTAAAATCTTCAAAATTGAGCCAAATTGGCTTGGCTCAGCTCAGGTTTTTTAAGAAATTTTGGCTCAAAAATTGGCTTACAATTTTCCAGCCTCTAAAACATGGTTGAAAATATCCTCATGCTTCATGTCTGATGCATGTGCATCTCTTGAAACCATTTTATGAGTGATTTACTTGTTATTTACATATTTTTCAACTTATTTCACCCCTCAAAATTTGCTAATATACTTTGTCCATACTTCGAAACATGGGAGAAAAAGGAAATTAATGATTTATCGAATTCAAATACCCCTCCCCAACTTCCCAGCTAATAAAACATGTCCAAACTCGCCATTTTAATGGTGAGTTTGTGATGGTTATTTTGAGCTCTTCAATAGCAAATGGCGAGAAATATTTAATTTTCTCCCTATGTTACAATGTTAATTTGGAGAGAATTTATGATAATTTTGGAGAGAAATTTGGTTATTTTTGGAGAGAGGTGGAGACCAGTCTGAAAAGAATGACTCTACAAACCCAGGATTTTTTACAAAAAATTTGATTTGGGCGCAGGAAATAACATGGGAACTTAGGAATTTAATAGGAGTTGGTAACTTGGGTGTAGGATTAATCCTCAAATCCTGCTGTACTGGAGAGTTTATGAGACATACTATTTTACTTGGCAAATACCAGTCTCAGTCTGCAGAAATCAGAATATTATTTAGGAAAGTTTCCAATTTCTCTAGGCAGGGGTCTGTACATAAAATGTTAGACTCAGACTCCAACTCCTTTATTTTGAATTTATAGACTCCAACAAACAGTTTTACAGTATTTTTATTAGGGCTGTACGGATTTTATCAATATCAGTACTCGTTATATCGGCCATTTTTTAAGTATCTGTACTTGATATTGGATCGGCAAATATTAATTCAAAAATGCCGATACCACCGATACTATCAAAGTCTTATTATTGTCCAAAATTCACTTATTACATCTTTTATTGCTTTAGTTCTATTGTTAAAAAATTATACGATGAATATCATCATAACTAATTAATTTTGTTTAAAAGTGTCTTTTCTTAAGTTTAACGGCAGCAGACCGCAATAAACTGAAAATGAAACATGTTCAGACGGGCTACGGAACCAATTATGACAGACTTATGTATTAGGATTATAATGATAAAATAGGTGGTAATAATTACTATCTGGTTAAATTGTTATAAGTAAGAAATTAAGTTTTAAAAACGTATGATATAAATCATGAGCTCACGTACTGTGGCATACGTAAGTTTGTAAACAAAATGGCTGTATGATGACCCGCTGTAACTAGGTATATTCCAAACAGACTCAGACATGTATCAAACTTGTACTAAAACGGTTTTATATAATAAGTGTTGCTATTCAATGAATATAAGCAGAGTATTAAGAATAATGGTTGAATGAATTAAATTAATCATGTTTTGGATTATAAACAATGATTACAATGCTTGAAACTTACTTGTATTGTATTTAAAAACAAAGTGGACGAAGCCACGAATATACCAATTCATTACATCCGGTTTCTTAGTACTACTCTACTCATACGTCATTGATGTTTCCAACCAATAGCAGTGCACATTTATGGTCATAAGAACATTGAATATAAGTACTTGGTAGCTCATTGGTAGATAATAGATTGTGCAGACCTACGTAGTATGTACATTATCCTGTACATATCAATCAGATTCGGTACATTTAATATATACGCAAATAAAATTATTAATAATAATGTGTAATTAAAAAATATCTGTATCGGGAGTATCGGAATATCTGTGATTTTTAAGTATCTGTATCGGCAGATTACCAAAACCTAGTATCGGTATCGGCAATAATTATGGTATCGGTACAGCCCTAGTATAAAGACTGTCTTTTAAATTCATCAATCTGACTTCTCACATGGTAATTAAATCTTATCTCTTCAGTGCTCTTACGGCGAGAAATTCAGAGGAGTCTCTTTCCATGACAGCTTTATAGAGATGATGTAAAGAAGGGCTCAAAATAACGCCTGATTTATCACATCCTTTCAGGTTTACACATCGGAAATTGTCTTTTTGCACCTCTATTAACTCTTAAATCTAATGGATCAATCTAAATTTGAATTACACCATCATAAAGAGCAGCTTCTGAACAATTGGAAATGATTTTATGTATAGGTGCATATTCAAAATATTGGTATATAATTGGATATTTGTATATGTATTGTGTAAGAAGTCTGACCTCTAAAGTATTAATCTATGCACAGAAATGTCAGCTAATTATTTTATCACCAGTTGAATTGAAATTATTATTGTATATTATTTACCCCTTATCCATACAGTAATACACAAGCAATTTGGTTTGCATGGCTAACTATAGTATCTATGCTACCGCCATTTGCACAAAAATGCGTAAGGATGTCCACCTCAATGCTATATTTAACTTTCTGAAAAAAATCCCATATGGTTGATGTAACTCCACATAATCAAAGAGCTACTGTGCCTAAATTTATGAATCAAGAGACCTACAGATGGTCACCATTTCGTTGTACTATGTATCAATCAACCATATGAGAAAGAGCATTACACAACCTCTCTTGACGAGAACCATACGGGTACCGGAGAAATAATGCATATGTATGGAATCGCAGTGGGAGCATAACTATACATTTGGCAATCGCAGGAAACGTGTTAATAGGCAAAACTGGCTAATTATTGATGTATTTTTAAGAGTCTAGTTTTAAAGTGTAATCACTGTTGTCAACTTGTCAGTCTGTTTATGTAAATTATTTTACAGAAACACATCAAAAGTCATTAGGTAAAAAGCTTCATCTAGGTGCCAATTTATAGTTATAACTTATGAATATCTAAACCCTAGTAACCTAGGGACACCTTGAAAGACTGGTTTGTCCAATTTAATTTTAACCTGATTTCATGACTTAACCTTTTCCACATAATTACTCATGGTTAAAAAAATGAGGTTTTAGATAAGAGAGCTGCTTTGCCTGAACCAGTTCCTAGGTTAGTGACTAGTGAGTGACTTTCGAAATAAAGTTCTGTATGGGTAATTTTAAATGCGACAATCCTGGAAACCAATTCATATTCACCATGTAATGGAGAAAATTTTCTGCCATATCTAGAAACTTTGTAAATAGAGATTTATTGATCCTTTTATATACATGTTAATTTGAAATAAGAAGTGTTATTTTCTAGGAGAGGATTCATCACAATCTACAATGTTGAAGAAGAGTAAAATCAATTTTTGTTTAAAGATTAAACTGTATTTCAACATGTAGAGTGAAACAGGTAAATTGTGGCACATTAAATAACTTCAGCCTCAAACCACAGAAATGTCAATATAAACCCATGCTTCAAAATTATCTGTTTTTTTATTGTTATTGTTTCAAAGAGATTAGTTTCTTATTTTGCCGATAACTCCATATAATTGGATAGCATTTATTTATTTTTTATCAAAGTTTTATAATAGCTGTATCACTTCAGACTTGCTAATTTTCAATCCGAAGTAAAATAATGTACAGTTTGTTGCGAATGTCTACTAGGTAGGTATAATTAATCCGATATTAAATATTCTTGTAAAGGTACAGAATGAGGGAAATGCTTATTTACTTCTGGAAATAATTTAAATCTAAAACAAAAATTGAACGTGCATTTTTTGTTTTAAAATTCATTTTTATCATCCTAATGAGTTTAACATGTGTTTTCTAGGCACATCTTTTTTAAATTACTTTATATCTTTCATGTAATCCCTTTAATTTTGCGTGCTTTTTTCGACTTAGTTCTGACATAAATACCGAATATATTTTTGTATTTAAAAGTTGAAAAATATTTACATATCGGTGTAAATCATGTAAATTAATTATACTACGGTGACGTTTGGCAATGTATAAGTATGCATCTGACCACGTTTTCATGGTGTACACCCGTGCATGAGCTATGATTGGGTCACACTCCACCCAATCACAGCTCGGTTGTCAATGTCCTGTATATATATACCTATGTATTTATTTCTCCTTATATGTTCAATATTTTCACTGGAAATTTGTACACATTAGTTTAGTATATATACTAAGAACTTTTAAAAAAATACAGTACCGTAGGTTTATAAATAAGACGTGTTTTTTTCACATAGTCAAACCTTCTTGTTCATTCTGATAGTCAAACTCATTTGGGTTAAAGAGGTTGAGGTTAAAAGTTTATGACCCCTGATTTAGAAAGAATATTCAACATATCCGTGACCCAAGCTATTATGCATCTTTTTGTTAGTGGGCCCAAGTGGAAAATTCTATCCATATCCTTTGTTTACAAATTTGGCCTATCACAGAATAATGAATATTTTATTCTTTTTCACTGTTGTGAATTAGGTGTGGGCCAGCCAGAACACACCATGCCTATTGCCTATATCATGCATATGGCAGTGTGTTGTCTTCTCTTTATAGTGGAAATTCCTGTCATGTCATGTGCCCCATACCATATGATGGAAGTTATCATTATTTTTGTTAAAGTAGATGAAAGTAGATGTCTTTAAAAATGCCTCTAATCTAATAAATGACTAATTATATTTTAATTTCAGAAAAATTTTTAATTAAAATCTACAACCATGGGTAATATGTTTACGAATTTATTCAAAGGCCTTTTTGGTAAAAAAGAAATGCGTATATTGATGGTTGGATTAGATGCTGCTGGTAAAACTACAATTCTATATAAACTCAAATTGGGAGAAATTGTAACAACTATTCCTACTATTGGTAAGTTTGTACTTATGAAGCTATATTCAGTTCACATTGATATTGATTAATATATTTAATATTTTTTTGTATTTTCTTTCAGGTTTTAATGTAGAGACTGTAGAATACAAGAACATTAGCTTCACAGTATGGGATGTAGGCGGACAGGATAAAATCAGACCTTTGTGGCGTCACTATTTCCAAAATACACAGGTTTGTCCTTTTCTCTTCCATAACTGATCTATTCACCAATCTAATTCAAATCCTCTTTCAATTACCTTTTTCCTTGCAGGGTTTAATATTTGTTGTGGATTCTAATGATAGAGAGCGTATTGGTGAAGCCAGGGAGGAGTTGATGCGAATGCTGGCTGAGGATGAATTGAGAGATGCTGTTCTACTGATATTTGCAAATAAGCAGGTGTGTGAAACTTACAAACTATTTTCACCTTAATCCATAAACAATGGAATATCACAACACACAAATAAAGTAGAGATCATTTTAATATAAAATAGATGTACTTATCATCTAATGCTTGAAATTATCTTTTAATATATAGCTTTTTCTATCAATTGATTAGCTAGACGTTACATTTGATGCTATTACATTCAAATCCTAATTACTGTGATCATTCTCCTTTTTTGTTTATATCTGTCACGTATCTCCTGCTAATTAGTAGCACATTTTTGTTTCTTTGTACTGTTAGAATGGAGTTACTGAACCATTTATTTCATCAAAGCACAAACCATATTGTACCTATTTATGTAGCAATTTTTTCATTCTTTCAATTAAGTACATGTAATGTTATTCTTCTCTATTGAAAGCAGTAGTGAAAGTTGAATATCTTGAGCATTACATCCATTTTCTCCCCAGGATTTACCCAACGCCATGAACGCTGCTGAAATTACTGACAAGTTGGGCCTCCACTCTCTCCGTAACCGCAACTGGTACATCCAGGCAACTTGCGCCACCAGTGGTGACGGTCTCTACGAGGGACTGGATTGGCTAAGTAACCAACTCAAGAATGCCAACCGTTAACTTCTCTGTCTTTTAAGCTTTACCATATTTCTCATTATTTCCATCAACTGATCAATTCGCTACCTTTTTATCTATTGTTAAATAAGTAAGTCTTATTCACCAGTAAAATTAGATATTAAACCAGTTAAATTCCAACAAAATTCAAAATTTTAAGTAAATTCGAGTATTTTATATAGATATGAAATAGTTGATGGTGTAATTTTTTATCAAGAATTATAGATGGGAAACTGTAATTTAACTTTAGTAAAAATGTTAAGAGAGCTTTATGATTAATGTGTTCAAACAGAATCAACTTTCAGTTTGTTTTTAGTTTCTATAGTTAGCTCCAGAGTGTCTGATAGGAAAAGCCTTTTTATAAAACATTCAGCATCTACCCTACATAGCATAACTATATTATTACATGATTTATTTATGAAAAATGGTATTATTAATTATATTCTATTAGAAAAACACCTGTGAATATTTTCCTCATTTCTTTCAAAATTTTACCAGTTTAGTTTATTTGATTTATCTCAAGGAGTTCATTTGTTGCGACTGAAGGCACTAATTTAAATTAGTGACAATGTTGCATCTTACTGAACTGTCACAGAAAATGAATTAATGTGTTTTAAATGAATATGTTAATAAGGTGTATGCTTTTCACACCAAGACACTCGAAGTACTGAGCACCTTACTTCATTCAGAGAGAATTCTTTTCGCTCTATTCATTAGATTTTATATTTCTAAGACAAAAAAAAGAGAACAATTTTTTATAATGAAATTGATGTTAATTCTTATTAATCTCGGCTAAAGAATAGACAGCCAAGTTAGCAACTTATTCTAATCTGCCGATATAATTTAGTCCTTTAATTTTGTCATAGTTGTGCTTTAACCCATTAGTGCCTGAGGTGTAAATAGTGTAATCTACACAAGAAAGTGTTTTCTTTCTTTTCATCAGAGAGCACTAATGGGTGGGTTGCTATGACAACCAGTTGCTGTAGAAAGTCTTGGTTTCATTGGTTCTCATTAATTGCGTTTTGTGTGTTTTCTTCAGAAAACTTTTAATTTCGTTGATGCACAGTTTTTTTTTAATTTACTATACACAGCGTTGGAACATTCCCATTTCAAAGCCTATTGTTGCTCTAATTTAATTAGGGATTATAGTAGGTAACTAGTGTCTAATCATTAAATTATTTATTCTAATTTCGATGATTGCTTTTCATTATGGAAATTTTTGATCACATGTAATAAATATTAATTTTTGCTTCAATTCTAAATTTCAATATCCTGTTGCATTGAAATGATACCATTGAAGGTTTGTAACTAATCTCCATTTTTATTTCTCTCCTTTTGATGAGCATTTTTTAAAAAAGGTTCTGGAAATACTAGTGACCGTGTTGAAGAAGTAGCTTCTCTGCATCCCTGAGCATGATTACTTAGCAGTAGGTCATTTCGCTCACTAAGTATCATTCTGTAGATATATTTTCATATTTATGATCATTCTTAGTGATCTCAAGCTTCTTTCAATTATTCGGGAGCTCTTTTACAGGAAAAGTA
This sequence comes from Caprella mutica, assembly GCA_947561585.1. Lineage (NCBI taxonomy): Eukaryota > Metazoa > Arthropoda > Malacostraca > Amphipoda > Caprellidae > Caprella > Caprella mutica. Next base: position 8,860 of record CANNZV010006047.1, read on the forward strand.
AAGGTTTATGAAAAATATTTTCTGGGGACTTTTGCTATTTCCCACTAATGTAAAGTTTAGTATCATTTGGAATGTTTGCAATTTTTAACCTTTATCTCTAGTTTTCGGAATTAAAAGTAATTGTTTCGTATATTTTCCATAATATTATATTGATATCATATACAGTGAAACTCATGAGTTATGAAGTATTGGTTTCTTCATAACTAGGGACACTGATAGTTTTCTGTGATTACAATTTTAGAGAAAACTATGGTCTTTGAGGGAAAGCTTGGACGAAATTATGATTCATGACGTATATTGTTTTCTATAATTTAAACATAGAAAATACTTCATAACTCAGGTCCTTCATTACTCCTGTGCTTCATAACGCAGAACTTCAAAACTCAGGAGTTTTACTGTAATAGACCTCTAATCCAGTGGTTTTGAAGTGGGGTGCCCAGCACCCCTTTGGGGCCTGGAATGTTTATAGGGAGTTTCTGGTACGGCTGTTGTATAATGTATATGTTACTTATAAGTTCTGTTCTTGCTGTTAATATCATGCAGAATAAACAGGAGTATAATTGCCCTTTTCAAAATTCATATAGTAACCAAATGTATCTTAATTGTATCTTTTCAATCTACTACAATGCTCAGGGGTGCCTGAGAAAAGTAAGAGGTGTGCGAGAAAAATACTTTAAGAACCACTGCTCTAAACTGTTACCACTTATCAGTAGAGATTTGACATTGTGCATGAACTGCGTCCATCGCTTTATTGCAGATCACTATTTAGTGAATAATTTTAATAATATTGATCGTACAGTAGTGAAACTTTGGTCACTGGAAGATTGCTTCTATGTTAGTATCTTGCTGAAATATTTTTTGAATCCATGAGAAAATTGGAAAGTTATGAACGTTTATGTATTTTGAAGGCATTTTAACTGTCCATCGCTTTAGTGCAGCTCTGGGAAAATGCCAAAAAATGGGCGATTAACTTCTACCGAGAGGGTAGAAAATGTAACAGGTCCTGCAGAAGGGATGACTTCTATATTTAGCTAATGAATTTGGGAGGGATAAGATGAACATAGTTTTATTGTGGAAGATCCCGACACCAACCCAAGGAGAGATGAGGGCACGAAGAGAAGCTTTTTCCCCTCGAAATATGCGAAAACTACCCAGGCAGGTTATAAGGCAGCCAAATAACACTAGTGCCTCCATTTTCGACAAGTCTGTCATTGGTTATCCGTCCAAACGGTGATGAGACGACAAGGAACGTGGAGCCCATTTCCAGGCCTCCTATGGACAAGACCCAGAAGGAAAAAGGCATTAAATGTACACAGAATTAGATGAAAACAAACTTCTTACTTGTTCTTTTAACAGAGAGGAAAGAGCCACCCTTCATTCTCTGGATGGATGGATTAAAGTTTGGATCCTATGAGCTGTTTATCCACACTGGTTTCGTCGTCAACAAGGAGGCTGTGGCTTTATGTTTTAAGCGGGCATCATTGGTGAAACGTTGATTGGCCCTTTCCGAGTACCAGAGGGTGTAAAGCTAACAATCCAATCCTACATTGCCTCTTTTGTTGAGTACTTGTTCCCTTGGCCTAATAGTTTGCAATTATCTCGTTGGCAAAAGATGATTTTCTTGCATAACTTTGCACAACCTCATGCTTGAAGGGTTACAACTTCTTTCCTCATATCTCTGGGCATCTAGTGCGAGTCTCTTATGACTTGATTGCCTTGTTCTCTGGTCTTAAGCCCCATTGAGCCTTTTTGACCGTTTCATTTGAGACATTACATCAGGACTGTTTTGACTGAAAACCAATGACAGCCTTGTCAAAAATGGAGGCACTAGTGTCATTTAGCTTCCTTATGTCCTGCCTACGTATTTTTGCATATTGCGAGGGGAAATTCTTTTTTCTGGTACCCTCATCTCTCCTTGGGTTTGTTTCGGGATTTTCCAGAAAAGATACTATTGTTCTCTTAACTCTTCCAAGTTATAAAGCTAAATATAGAAGAGTCCTACCTTCTGCAAGACCTGCTACAATTTTTACCATCTCGGCAGAAATTAATCGCCCATTTTTTGGCCTTTTCACAGAGCTGCAATAAACCAATGGACAGTTAAAATGCCTTCAAAATACATAAACGTTCATAACTTTCCAATTTTCTCATGGATTCAAAAAATATTTCAGCAAGATACTAACATAGAAGCAATCTTCCAATGACCGAAGTTTCACTACTGTACGATCAATATTATCAAAATTATCCACAAAATAGTGATCTGCAATAAAGCGATGGACGCAGTTTATATGCAGTATTTCGCATGTTTTTCAAGAGCATAAAATATGCACATCGTGACGCGTTCATATATGTTAACCGATAAACAGGCACAATTTTCAACATTGAACTGTCCAATACAGCAGTTTTCTTCAGGGACACCGACATAGAAAGCTAGAAAAAAATTATTTTAACTCTTTCAGGCGCACACTTTTCAAGGAAATAAATGTCCTATAAGCCCAAAGTTTAATGACAATATCTAAGCATTCATGCAGGTACAGCCAAGCCTCGCTTTAAGTACAACTCACTTTAGTAAAAATTGTACTTATTTCGAGTCATGTTTCGAAATAAGAACCGTTCTTAGACATAGAAATCGGAGACAATTTTTTGTGATTATTTTACGGTAACTAAAAAACATCAAAATTATAATCCAGATGAGGTTACTAGAAGCAATTGGTTCAGAAATTCAACATGTCCTATTTTAGGGTAAGTTCTGTGTTATTGCACGGCTCCATATTTTCGAACACGTGAAAATATTTATCTAATGATCATTATTTAACTTTTATTTCAATTGGTATCCATGATACCAATTAGAATAAAAGTTAAATAATATATTATAATATTTTCTTTTCTTTTTCTGACGTGTCTGAAATTGTTGAACCAACCAATAACTTGGAACTTAGTACCTTACTACCAAAAACATTTCATAGAGCATAAAATTGCGGTTTGTTAAATGTAGCACAATAATTATAGAAGTCTAAGTATCTATTAATCACTCACCTATACTGAGTGAGAGTTAAGCTATGGATGGATTTTAAAACATTTAATAAATGCACGACTGTAAACTTTTTCATCACAGTCACAAACAATGAAAGACTGTATATTATTAATAATATGCTTATATACGTAGTACTCTAATAACTCTAAAACAATTTTTCTTTCTATAACTGAATACTGATAGAAAATGAGACATATAATCGAGGAGTGACAATTATAAATTTCTTGTTACTTTTTTTTCACTGTAGTTACCGTTTGGTAACTAAACTGAGTCCTGATTTGGTAACTAAAGCGGGGGATGCCTCTACACTCGAAAACTAGTAGTCACGTATTATAGCTGGGACCACTTTAAGGGAACCCTTGGTATAACTCGAACAAGTTGATGTAGGATTTGTAATGAACGAAATTCAAAATATACCTACAAATGGTGACCTACAATAATGTGAACCAAACTTTACATTAATATAAAGAGTGTAAAAATAGAGTTCAAGTAAAATATAAATTATATTTTATACGTGTATCCATTCAATCATCATCTTGTGCCTATACCGTTAGAGGGAATTGAATAGAAACTCAAACATAGATATTAATAAAACCAACTTTTTCTAATTTTAAGTATGGGGTGCTAGCAAAATTTGTGTTTGTGTATAAAAATGACATGTGGAAAATGTTAGAACAATTAGTCAAGTTTAAGAATTAAGGGGTCCCACAAAGACAGTGACATTTGGAACTAGATTACGTGCACTCGGTAGAGCGCATACCTTCGCCGCCGCTTATCCGTTTGCTACCAAAATCTATTGAACTGGTGACTGGATAGTGTCCAATCGTCCTACCAAGTCTCATGCAATATGGTTCAATACTTTTTGAGTTATAAATGACCTTGACCTTTGACCAGATCACTCCCAAAATTCAACCAGATGGTTTTAGGACATTGTCCCCCATCAAATTTCAGACAATTTGTTTGAACACTTTTTGAGTTATAAATTGCCTTGACCTTAATCGTTGACTTTCGACCCGATCGCTCCCAAAATCTAACAAAATGGTTCCTGTATACCAATCGTCCAACCAAGTTTTATGCAATATGGTTCAATACATTTTGAGTTATAAATGACCATGACCTTTGTCCGGGTCGCTCCTAAAATTCTACCAGCAGATCACTGGATATTGACCAATCGTTTCATCAAATTTTAGGCAATTTGGTTGAACACTTTTTCAGTTATGCGAATAACAAGATGATAAACAATTGCCGTCAATCATATAACCTTCTCGCATTCTGAGAAGGTAATTACATATTTTATTATTTATTTTACATTTTTTCGAAAATTTTCTAGTAAGTACGATCGATTCCATACATGGGGATATTTTACACATGTTAATTTCTCGATCAATGTAAAGTTTCATATCACACAAAGTTAGATAAGAATTCCAAAGACTTGATTTTATGAATAAATTCAGTTCGCATGAATGCAGAAAGGTCATTTTACCCGGCATTCATTTATTTATCATCTTGTTATTCGCTAATTGAAAAAGTGTTCAACCAAATTGCCTGAAATTTGGTGAAACGATTGTTCCATGTCTAGTGACCTGCTGGTAGAATTTTGGTTGAAACCCGGTCAAAGGTCAAGGTCATGGTTACTTATAACTCAAAAAGTATTGAACCATATTGCATGAAACTTGGTGAGACGATTGTTTAATATACAGGAACCATTTTGTTAGATTTTGGGAGCGATCAGGTCAAAGAACAAGGCCATTTGTAACTCAAAAAGTATTCAACCAAATTGTCCGAAATTTGATGGGACAATTGGTCAATGTCCAGGAACTATCTACACAGAGAAAAAAAAAGCATATTTTTAAGAAAAACAGTAGGCTTTGGCATATTTTCTTTGTAAAATTGCTCCCAAGTGGCTTTGAATAATGGAGATCTACTTCTTTTGGAAGTATTTTTAGCATATTTCTTTACCAGAAAGTAATATTCGATTCATTGCAATGCGGCTTTCTTCTAAGAAAAATTTAGCATCTACACAAATCGTTCACGGATTAAAATAAATATTGTTTCTTCTTATCAGTAATGCAAATGAGCTTCCTGAAATTTCATATTTATTTTAAGTTGAAATTTGCGCATATTTTAAGATTAATTTCGTTAAATATTCGAACTAGTTGATATGTTATGATTTTTTCAAATAGACCTGAAATAGCCAGGTCTTTAATATATTATACAGTATATTAACCTAAGCAAAACCATTTCGTATGAACACACATATCATTTGCTCTCATCGATTAAGTTATAATATTAGATATGATAATCGGGTTTACTGGATCTTTATTAATTATAAGATTAACGTATCTTTCAAAATTACCTCCGTTGCATAATTCGCTTTAAATAATGAGCAATAAGTATTTTAAAGAAGGAACTGAAGTAGCCAGATACTAATAGGTAAATGTGTGTTTCATTTGACAGTAATTAATCTTGCAGCTTAAGTTCTCAACAGGTGATGTAAGATGTGGGAATTTTATTTGCTGTTATAAATCCAGAAACACTTTCATGGCTAGTTTTGTGATATTTTGTAAAGTGTGCAGTTTTCTCTATTAAGATCTAATAGATTAGTTTTTTCGTGAACTATTGTTAATACGTGTAATCAAATAGGACTTTCAAAGGGATATTTAAGAGATAAATAATTGAACTACACTAATTAATGGACGTGATTAACTTTGTTGCGTGTTGTAGATTTTAATATTTCAATTTTTTTTTTTGGGTAACTATTGCTACCTAGCTAATTAGATTGTGAATGGTAGATTTTACCAATATGGTTTTAACTCTGAATGAACTTCGGTACTCTGAACTACAGTATGTTTGATCTACAGTAGACTGAACTACGGTACTCTGAACTATAGTACTCTGTACAACGATATACGCATCTGTACAACGGTATACGCATCTGTACAACGGCACATAAACATCTGAACTATAAGGGTACTTTTAATCTACATGGTACCGAGATTTTATAAGCTATAGGATATTAATACTTCTTTATGTATTTACTTAATGAATGATTCTGATGTACTGTCGTGATTTTACAGAACTTTTTGGACCAATACTAAATATACAGTGTGTTTTTCTTTTTGCAAGACTTTGAGCCCCAACTAGGATTATTTGGAATAAGAATTTAGAAGAAACAAATATATTTTCTTGAAAATAAGGCTTGGTACTTACATTTCATGCAATACAAACTTATTTGAAACTCATTGAAAACACTTCTAAAGGCTATCCAGAATCCTACCCAGCAAACATGAATGTATCTATTCGATGTCTAAACGACTCTGTATAACATCTCTTCCGACATCGAATACCAGTAACAAATTAGACATGGTGACATCAAGTAGACATCAATCCGATATCCGTTTGCACCGCTAAACCGCATCATATCAAGTATATTTGGCATCGAAGCGATATCGTTATAACAGTGTTGAATAGAAAGATAAATTAAGACATCTAACATACATAGGGATTCTGCATCGAACAGACGCCTAATTATATATCTAATATGCTTCGAAACGATATCCACTTGCATCCATAAAATAAAGAAATTAAAATTGAAAACTCTTACTTCATTGATATAACGTTCTGTACATTTAGATGCATATCAATTTCATTAAAGTTACATAATGTTATGTGTAAATTAAATGGGAAGAAATGAAGTGATGTGTCCGGGTATCGATCGTGGGTCCATCCGTCCTCGTGCCTGTACCTCTGTCACTTTGCCACCGTGGATGCTTTTGACTGAAAAACATTTTTGATATTAAACGACCCAGAGAAAAATTTCGTTCTCTATGAGTTCAAATTAAAAAAATGTTTTGAGGCCACGACTTAGAATGCAGATGAAAGCTCTGTGATGAAAGTTCAAAGTAATGAACGCATTCATTAAAATTTGACCATAGATTAACTCTCACTCAGTAAATATAGGTCATAATAGTTGAGTAATTAGTTTGATATTTTGACTTATATAATTGTGTTTCATTGAACAAACAGGAATTTTGTGCTCTGTGAAATATTTTTAGCAGTAGGGTATATGTTCCAAGTTATTAATAGGGTCTATATTTTCGAACACGTGATAAAGGAAAATATAATAATTATTATTTAACTACTATTTAATTAGTAACATAATAGCTGAAGGTATGAAACCAATTGAAATAAAAGTTAAATAATGATTTACTATACAGCATCCCCCGCTTTAGTTACCAAATCACGACTCAGTTTAGTTACCAACCGGTAACTAAAGCGAATAAAAGTAACAAGAAATTTATAATTGTCACTCCTTGATTTAGACCTCATTTTCTATGAGTTATAGGAAGAAAATTTATTATTAGTGTAAAACGTATATAAGCATATTATCAATAATATACAGTCTTTCATTGTTTGTGACTGTGATGATAAAGTTTAAAGTCGGGCATTTATTAAATGTTTTAAAATCCATCCATAGCTTATATCTCACTCAGTATAGTTGATTAATTAATAGATACTTAGACTTCTATAATTATTGTGCTACATTTAACAAAAAGCAATTTTATGATCTATGGAATAATTTTGGTAGTAGGGTACTAAGTTCCAAGTTATTGGTTGGTTTTACAATTTCGGACCCGTCAGAAAAGAAAATATTATCATTTTTATTTAACTTCTATTCTAATTTCATGGATACCAATTGAAATAAAAGTTAAATAAAGATTATTATATAAAGATTTTTACGTGTTCGAAAATATGGAACCGTGCGATAACACTGAACTTACCCTAAAATGGGACATGTTGAATTTCTATTGAACTGAATACCATTGCCCTAAAAATAATTTGATATCTACCTAAAATTGAATCTATATACCTAATTACCATTAAATTTACAATAACAGCTGATAAATTAGCGTGCAACCTTGTTCTTCTATTGAATATTAGAAAGAGTGAAAGTTGAATGTGTATATTTGTTATATAATTAATTATGAACAGAATACTCGGTCGATTTCTTTTCTGTTAACTGTTACATGTTATATAACCTAAGCTCTACAAATTTAAAGTAATTCCAGATTTTTTTTTAACTTTAGAGTGGACAGGACTTTCAACACCTGAGATGTTGTTGGCGTTAATAAAAATTTGTGCGAGGATGCCAATTGAGTTTTTATTTGCTTTGAAGCTACGTACATTGAAACAAAACGGACAAGACGAAATTACCAACGCAAAAATCCATGATATCCAGTTGAATTTTAGAATGTTCAAGAATGAGCATCCTAATATTTGGAAATTAATCGAGCAAAAATGAAAGAAGAAGAGTTAACCCAAACTAAAAGAATTCAAACAAATACAGGTGACACACAGCATAAAAGGCCAAATTTCGAGATATTGACGAACAAATATAAAGCTAGTATTGCAATACACTCCGAATAAAACAAAAACAAAAAAATTGACAAATATTATCCCTATTTTGTATTGCTGAAAAAGTCCAGCTTCCAATTTGAATATTTGATTAAATCATTTTTTTTTAAATTTTCAATTATTAATAACATAATATATTAGCTACACAGAATTAATTTTTCATCAACAGTTATAACAGATGAAACAGCCAGATTTTATGCGTCTGAAATTACCTCTTTCATAAAATGTTAACACTTATAACGTTTTTATTTCTATTCCTAATTTAAGAAACGAATTTTCCGTGGACGATTTTTCTGTGGACAAATTTTCCGTGGACGAATTTTCCATGGACGAATTTTCCTAGCACCGTGTAGATTTCGTGCCCTCGGTAGAGCGCATACCTTCGCTGTCGCTTTGACTCGTTCTCTCCCAAAATGTAATAAACTGGTGACTGGATAATGACCAATCGTCTCACCAAGTTTCATGCAATTTAGTTCAATACTTTTTGAGTTCTAAATGACCTTGTCCTTTGACCGGATCACTCTCAAAATTATACCAGATGATTCCTGGACATTCACCAATCGTCCCATCAAATTTCAGCCAATTTGGTTGAATACTTTCTGAGTTATGAGGTATAAATGGCCTTGACCTTGATCTTTGACCTTTAACCCGATCGCTCCCAAATTCTAACAAAATGGTTCCTGTATATTGACGAATCGTTCCACCAAGTTTCATGCAATATGGTCCAATACTTTTTGAATTATTAATAACCATGACCTTGACCTTCGAACGGGTCACTCCCAAAATTCTACCAGAAGGTCACTGTACATTGAGCAATAGTTTCACCAAATTTCAGGCAATTTGGTTCAACACTTTTTCAGTTATGCGAATAACAAGATGATAAATAAATAAATGCCGTGTAAAATATAACCTTTCTGACTGCGAAGATAATAAGGATCTTTTCTGTTTGCTGAGCGCATTTGAAAATATTGCAAATATAATTATATCATGGATACGCGTTGTTATTTAATGACCTCTGCCTTATGATAACACCTTTCCTTGATGACGAAGATTATAACCTAATAGAGCAGGAGCCCAGGGGGGTCAGCCTAGTGAAAAAGTTACCGATTTTAAATAGTATCACAGTGTCTGGCACCAATTGCCGACCTAGGATCTGTACGTCTGCCGGGTCTCACCTGGTGGGTGCGGTCATGGGCGGGATGTTAATGGTAGTCAAAACTAAGATAGATTAGCTGAAAAGGTTACCACTTGAAACTATTTGCAAAATGTCCAGCATAACCTCATGGATCATTAAATGTTACTGCCAGACGTTTTCAGTGGTGGGTTACCGCCGCCAGACGCCCAAAATGACGACCCCAAAACTAAGCTAGATTAGCTGAAAAGGTTACCACTTGAAACTAATTGCAAAATGTCCGGCATAACCCCATGGATCATTAAATGTTACTGCCAGACGTTTCAGTGGTGGGTTGCCCCCCCAGACGCCCAAAATGACGACCCCAAAACTGAGCTAGATTAGCTGAAAAGGTTATCACTTGAAACCGGTGCGTAGAAACACAGGAACGGACCAAAACGGAGGCAAGTATGTATGTAAGAGGAGTACTGTTCACATCTTTTTAAATGCTCAGGGAGGTTATATATTGCAAAAAAATACTTGAATGAACACCAGAACAGACCAAAATGGACCGAAAAAGAGTTAAATATGGATTTTAGAGTACTGTTTTTGCATCCTTTTAAATGCTCAAGGAAGTTATATATTGCAAAAGAATACTTAATTACATTAGCATATGAAGAGGTTAATCAAGAAAATCGTACTTATTACAACTAGCGTTATTTCAGATAATCGTATACAAGATTCCGGGGTTTTAGAAACAACATACTGATAGTCTTTCCCATTGCATGATACGTGCACTGATTGTGCCTGTCTATTTTTATCTGTCTATTCCTATCCGTTAATCTATTTATTCCTCTCTGTCTATTCTTATCCATTAAATCTTATCTGTCTATTTTTATCTGCCTATTCTTATCCGTTAAATCTTTTCTGTCTATTCTTATCTGTCTGTTCTTATCTACCTATTCCTATCCGTTAATTTTTATCTGTCTATTCTTATCCGTTAATTCTTATCTGTCTATTCTTATCCTTCCATTTTTTTCAGTCTATTCTTATCCGTTAAACAGATAATAATTAACGGATAGAAATAGACAGATAAGAATGAACGTATAAGAATATATAGATAATAATGAAGGTATAGTATAATAGACAGCTAATAATGAACGGATAATAATAGACAGATATTAATTAATTGATAAGAATAGACAGATTAGACAGATAAGAATTAATTAATAAGAATATACAGATATGAATTAACGGATAAGAATTGAAAGATAAAAATGAACGGATAAGAATAGACAGATAAGAATTAACGGAAAGGAATAGGCAGATAGGAATAGATAGATAAGAATTAACGTATAAGAATAGACAGATAGGAATTAACGAATAAGAATAGACAGATAAGAATTAATGGATAAGAATAGACAGATATGAATAGATAGATAAGAATAGACAGGTAAGAATAGACAGATATGAATTAACGGATAGGAATAGATAGATATGAATTAACGGATAGGAATATATAGATTGATAAGAATAGACAGATAAGATTTAACGGATAAGAATAGACAGATAGGAATAGATATATTAACGGATAGGAATAGACAGATAAAAGTAGACAGTCACAACCAGTACACGTATCATGCAATGGGAAAGACTATCAGTATGTTGTTTCTAAAACCCCGGAATCTTGTATACGATTATCTGAAATAACGCTAGTTGTAATAAGTACGTTTTTCTTGATTAACCTCTTCATATGTTAATGCAAGTATTCTTTTGCAATAAATAACCTCCATGAGTATTTAAAATGATGCAAACAGTACTCTAACATCTATTCCCTAGAAGCAATTAGCTTTCCCGGGCCGTAACATTCCTTAATATTTAGTAGTAGGTACTATTAGATGTACTGTTGGATCACTACCAACATATACAAAATATTATGTTCAAATAAACAAATAAAAAATTTGCTTCCGTTGCGCTCCGCTTTTGTCCGTTCCGGTCCATTTTGGTTCGTTCCGGTCCGTTTTGGTTCTTTTTGTCCAGCATAACCCCATGTAACATTTATTAAGCCATCTGTTTAAACCAGGGGTGGGCAAATGCAGCACTCAGTGCTATTTTGGCACTCAAAACGGCACCACTGCCCACCCGGGAAATGGTGCTTTATTTTCTTCCAAAGAAAATTAAGAATTTTAGCCCTAACTGCTCTATAAATTAAAAGGATAATATAGAAGTGCATGGTCAACTAATTGAAGAACAGTATATCTGTAATGAATGACCTTGATACTTTGATAGTAAATTTTATCCCTTAATAAGGAATATTTTGTTTATTGTTACAATAGTGCCGGTGTTTAATTTATTTACCTATGTCTCTTTTTATCAAGATCAGTTAAATTTACATCTTTCATACGCTTGTCTTGGGATATTCAAACACTGTGGTAAATATTTATGCAATCATTTTTAATTCCCATTTTTAATAAGTTAGATGGTAAGTAATTTATCCTGTGAATTTATGAGTTATTTATTATTACTTATGCAAGATAGCTTATTTTTGTTTTTATTGTGATATTTTCACATGAAGAAAATTTTTTATTTATCATTTATTAATTCTTTTTAATGCAAATGATAAATCTACTACCAATATTTATGCGCAAAATTTTTACCGTTGTACATGTTTGTACTTCAATTAAATCTACCACCTCATTATATAATTACTCAGTATCCCAGCAATTTAGAAAACGAAAATGTAGGGGTTTAACGTCTGCTTCGGAACCAAAGGCCATATCGCTGACGTCAAAAGGAAATTAAGTACAAGGGAC
>CANNZV010006048.1:0-21225 GCA_947561585.1 Caprella mutica
CTTTCAAACTTTAGAACTGATTGTCTATTTTCTCCGAAAACATTCTGTAATGGAGTCGGAAAACGGCCTCTGGTGGCAGAAATGTGAGTTACACTAAACCTTACGAGTATATTTTTAAACTAACTTTAGTATAGTTCAATTTTAGATTTTCACAGCAAACTGAGAATAACAGTTGGGATATTGGAACATATAAACATAAATAGAAATTATCGAAGATATCATGTGAAAAAATAATTGGATTAGTGATAAATGAAAGTCATGCAATTTATATTTATAAACGATACGCGGAAGTCATTTATTTTGAATCTCAGCATAGGAAGTATTGAAAGAAATGTAAAGAAGCGATAATCGGATAAGACTGACTAAAGACCCAAAATGATTAGGGTGCTTATCCATTTGAAGGGTGTCCAATTAGTTACTGGTATATAGTTTTCTCTTTAGGAGTTTGCAATTAGTTAGCATTATAGTCATTTTTGCCCTTGAAACTGAAGATAAACATCAAACATTTAGGAAAGATGACATTGAAACAGTTTGTACATTGTTTTCAGGAGATTCAAATTATAATAGACTCAATATACAATACGTTACCGGTTACAGTAAAGTTAGTTATGTGAAACGTCCAAGAACACAGAAGTTGAATTCAAATTAGTTAAATAATTAATAAATATAACTTGGAATATTATAACAGAAAATATAATATTTTGATAATACAAAGTAGTAGGTATATGAAACCGGTTTCGAAAAGTTCTTGCATTAATTTTTGATTTGTGAGTACTGAATTTTTGTATTTTTATTTTCTAAAAAGATTATTATCCAAAAGGGCTACAAAATACTGTAAAACGTGACAAAAATCGAAAGTTCACTTTTAGTTATTTCAAAACCTTATATACCTAACTGATTAGATTAAATTTACTACCAAATGACAACATCAATGTATTTTTTCTCGGTCTGTTATTACCTTAACTCCAGAGTTACAGGACCCTGTGAAAGGACTTTTCCATTTACAGAGGATGCTTAGAACATCCCCTTATGATTTATATTCATTCTAAAGAATTATTGGTTATGGCTTCAAATGCCTTGAAATATGTATCTTATCACTTCCATCACTTGTATCACAGCATTTTTATTGATAATTTGGTGGCTATTCGTAAAGCTCACATTTTCGTGATAATAATATTGAATATAAATAGAAGCAAAATCGTATAAAATAGTTGGAATAGGGTAAATACCAATATAATAAATATTAATATTTATATGATATAGGCTGGTAAACATGAATTTAATAGCAAAATATTCTTAACCTAGTCATCATTTAAGATTTGTAGCCAATCTTGCAAGTACATTTCTCTTGTAGTAACCATTGACTAGATTTTATAAAGAATAAAATTTACGTTATTAACTTTGTTTACGTTATTTACTTCTTTACGTTATTCCTTTGAAAATGCAGGGCAAACCAATTACCCCGAAGAAATAATAAACAGAGCAATATAGAGACCATTGAAGTGGTGGTATGAGCTTTCCAGAATATGCTGAGGAATTGAAAACTCTGACTTGAACGTGTTAATGAAATGTTAAATAAGGAGAAATATCGAGGCAAGATATGAAACCAGCTAAGAGTAAGAAACCAAAAAGGACTTGGTTAATTTCTTCCTTATGACAGCTTTTTGGGGATTCCAACAAACCAACGACGATTTTCACCATTTTGTGAAAATCGTCTTGACCTCCAAGAACCACCAATTCTTTTCAAAGATGGTGTTTCTCCTGGAACTGACTGGGTCAAGAGCTATCCCCACAAGGTACACTTCAGTGATTATTTCTCTCCTTGAAAGTGTTTAAAAAGTTTTGAAAGCCTTTTTGCTAATAACTCCATTTAATATGGAAATTTTCCGTTATATCTTCACCTTTGGGGATCTCCGGATGTAACTATTACCAGTATAACTAGAAATATATTAACTATTCTATTAAATTCAACTGTGGATTGAACATGCCTTAATATATAAAGCCTGTTAACTTGCAGGACATATAAAACCAACGCAGTAATAAAATACAAATGTTATTACCCCTTTTTACGGTAAATATATTCGAATATAATTCATAGGAAGATTATTTGAATCTCTCAAGAAAAATATACATCAGATCAAAAGTAATGATAAAAGTAATACAAAACCTCCTATTGTTTATATACTTGGAACATCAGAAATATATCTTTTTATAGAAGAAGTATGAAGGGTGAAATTTTATTCTTTTTATGTAAATATATTGTCTTAGCAGAAAAAGAATCTAGTTAGATTGTTTCCACTTTGATGTGAATAATAACGGAATTAAGTAAACATAAGTTAAAGGATATATTAATTATCTATGAGTAAAGAGTCTATTTTCAAAAAGATCCTTTATTCACGGAGTAAAGGATATTGAATGAATGTAATTAAGTGGTAGTGACTAAGGAAAACAAGCTTAAAATGTTAGATAGTTCCTTTAATGTATTTCACTTCAAACTCATAGTAGATTTAGCGAAAAAAATCCAAGAAATATGTCGAAAAAAAGATAAGAATGGTTTCTGATGCAAGCTGTATAGGTATAGAGCAAAAATAAATAAATAAATAAATGAAGTTAAAAAATATAAAAATGGAATTAAAATTATTAAAATTAAGTTTGGAAAAATAAAAATCAGATTGGAAACCAATCAATGAAGTTGAAGAATAAACAATGAAGTTAAAAATAGGTCTCTGATTTAAGAAGAGTAATAATATTATGCTAAGTAGGGAGGAGAGACTGACAGAAAGACTTACAGATGAGTGTTAGGTGCGGAGTGTCCTTAGATCTCTGAGGTTGTGATGAGGCATTCGGTGAGGATTAGTGACAATGAAATGGTGAGGATTAGTGACAGTGAAATGGTGAGCAACGAAAACTAATGACTAGTGCTTGGATTGGTAAAGGATTAGGGTTACTATCCAAAGTACAAAAGTTGGTAATTGGAATACGGATACTATCATGCAAATATCACTAATTAGCACAAACGTAACAAACTAAGTGATTTGGGTATCATGAAGGTTAATTAATAGGATAAAAGTTTGACTGGTAAAAAAGTCTAGGAATGCACGAAGAATAAATTGATTAACTTTATAAATCACATTGCTTTCTACCATAGTTATCTAAGCCAAACTTTTTATACATATCACTTCTGATGATAAAATCAATGAAGTTATTCTATTTCTAATTGTTCAAAAGAGAGCTCTCTTACTTGAGGTTACGGCAGAGTCTGGTAGAGAATAGGCAGTAAATTAGTGGGTTTGCGGCAGAGTTCAGAGGTGCCAGGGACTGCATCAGCGTAGCCAAAGCCATGTTGTCGGGAGCACGACCGAACACTTGCAGTAGATCGAAAATGATGTATGGAGACCAGCAGATCACGAAAACTTAGAAATAAAAATAAAATATTTCCATTAATTGTCACAGCGAAACTCACACAATATGAAAAGGATTAATAATATGATATTAATTTAATAGTTGTTTTAGAATAGAAATATTGGCATAGAATTTAAACTTTATTTATATTCTTAAGTTCATTGATATCAAAAATCAATAATTGAATCCAGATTGAAAATTTGCATATCAGAATAACTATTAACATTTTATCATACAAAATTAAATTTGAAGATGTTTTCTCTTTCAAAATATTGTTATTTATGAGTTCAATATAAAGAGACAATTATTTTGAACTTTACTTCATGAATGGTAATAATTAAACAACATAACTTTCTTTGTGGAGCTCTCAGAATGTGAAAAAGAGGTAATTAAAATGAAATAAAGCTCCATTACGGAGTATAATAGTTTTGCGAATATATAGGCGTTAGAATGTTCCACGCCTGCCTTACCAAGAACAATGATCAGAGTCATTTTCACGGTCTTTATCTTGGCTTTAGGAATTAATCCCCTTGAACTGGCACGCCGTGAGTCCTCGTCGATGGGAGGATTCTTGCGCTTCTTGCCGTCCGAAGCTTGAAATAGAAAACTGTTCGTTACTTAGATTATATCAATCATTTGGGTTAATATATTACACAGTTCTTAATTGAATTCCAATGAAATCTTCAGGGTTGAAGAATTTACTTCTCGAGAAAATAGTATGTTTAGAAGTTCTTTTGTTTCAATATTTCACTTATTTCCATATTAGTTAAGTTTTTTAAATTGGAGATTGTTATTAATTTACTCCTCCTGCAAGAGTCATTCATTTCTATCATACAGGTAGTTGAGTTTGTGTTTCAAACTGATAAGGCATTCTCATTCAGTTCAGGTACCAGTCTCACCAATTATAACAGGTGCTGCGGCAGCTGCTGCCACTGATTTTAGCGGTTTGTGTCGAACCGGAGTGGTCATTGCTTTGCCTTTCGACCAGATTGTGGAAACTGAGATAAAGAGAAGGAAATGATTATTACAACTAGTGTGTATAACTATGTAGGTACGTAAACAGAGACGTTTAAAGTGTTTGTATTTCTAAAATTTCTTTATTTTTATAACAATAAAATGATTAGTTATTTGACGACTACACAGGGTGGAACATAAAGTAAGATACCTTTTTAAATCTATTATGGCTACAAATCTAAAAGTAGTATAAAGATTTTCATAATTTAAAATGAAGAGGGTATCTACAAGTTTAATGTAAACCTTTTTATGAAATAATGAAACACGTTCAACTACGATATCTTTCAAATGACTCCCAATATTGGTCAAGCAATGGCTGCTCTTCCAACGTTATTGTTCATTACTTTCCTTAATGTTTCTAGTAACATTTTGTTGATCTTTTGAATGATGTTTCGTTCCAATTGCTGCAAAGTATCAGACATTTAAATCTCTAGAGAAAGAAATCAAGAGTGTTCTAGATCTAGATATCGATGCAGCCGCGGTATGTCACAAAATCGATAAATTCATCTGTTTGGGAAAATGGCTTTTAACATTTGCATTGTTTCTTTTTCTGTGTGCGCCGTAGTTCCATCTTGTTGGAAAAGGTTATAGTCTATGTGTCATTTTCTCCAATTTAGGTAAAAAATATTCTTGAATATCATTTATCTCCAAACAGAAATCGTATCACCAGTAACATCTTCATAAAAATATGGTCCAATATGACCCTCAAATACGTGATGCCACAGGTTATAGGAATTATCCAGTGAAAAAAAATCCTTGTGTTGAAAAATAAAAGTAACTTTTTAAATAAATATTAATATGCTTTTAATTTGTGGCTTCAGCGAAACTTTGAATGAAGGGTCAAATCAAACATTATCTCAATAAAACTTTAAATTCAATATTTTGAATTAAAAGTTTATTGTAATGATGTTTCATTCGGTAGATTTTTCTCAAGTTACATATTTTACTGCATATTATTGTAATAATACATAATTTGGTAAGTTTTGCTCAAGCTCCAAAATTTATTGCATTTTACTAATTGATAAAAAAATAACTGAGAATTTTCCGGACACCGCTGTAACTCCACACTGGTACTGTGGATGAGTGAAGTGGACGTTCGTTAATTTCTTTCCACTTATTCTGTTTGTTGCTTATTGTGTTTTTGGGCTATTCACAATATGAGAGAGTTTTAAATGTTAAATTTGACAATGATTCAATAATTATTTACATTAGTGTTCTGTAACTAATATTATACATCTTTTGTAGGTGGCTAAATTGTTTTCTCCAAAAAGAATGGGTTACAATTTTTTGCAAATGACAATTTCAATCAATTATTTCGATGATTAAACTTTACTTCACATTGAATCACATAATACAATATACAGTATACCCATCCAAAAAATGTATACACTTCCATTGAATATAAGTATTATGTATAAATTTATAATCATAAATTAATCTACCTATCTGTGGTACCAATATAAAATGCATGATATCGTAGCTAATGAATGTAGAACCATTCTGATTCAATGGCAGTGGATCTTTTATGGTGGACACACTGTACATTAGAAACAGATTATATATGTTTTTACTAGGTAGGTACATACCTATGATGATATAACAGGCGCTGATTAGAAGCGTGGGGATGATGAAGAGGCTGAGTGCCACTATGACCATGTACACCTTCCAGTGCCACCCCTCTGTGAAGGATATCCAGCACTGGAACTTGCCTGCAACAAAGGAAGGACAAATAGGGTAAATGATTTATCGCAACATTTTGATTGTGTTCCTTAGTACTAAAATTTTACGTATTCCAGAAATTTATAAACTTGCACTAGGAATTCACATGTACTTGCAGCACAGTTCTGGAAATTTGTCTTATGCTTCTCACAACTATAGTACCAGATCTCGTAATAATGCACTCCCAACTTTCCAAAGACTATCACAATGTCAAAAATCATTAACATTCAATGGACCTAAACTCTGGAATACCATACCGCAGACCATACGCACCAGCAATTCTATTCATATTTTCAAGAAAAAATATAAGACTTATTTATTAAATGAATACGCTACGTAATCCTGTAGTCTTTCTTTATTTTTTTTCTTATATTTTTAATACATATAATAGTTTCATCACTTGTCCTAAATATTTTCTCTGCTATAAATATCCGTAATAAGTTTTAATCCTCCTCATATACATTTAATTTTTTTTTTAATTTTTACTTTGCCTGAAAAGTTCAATTCAGAACTTCATATAGGCTTGAATGAATGTATTATTCTTTTTTTGTTCAATAAAGTTTATTGTTATTGTTGTTATTAT
This sequence comes from Caprella mutica, assembly GCA_947561585.1. Taxonomy (NCBI): domain Eukaryota; kingdom Metazoa; phylum Arthropoda; class Malacostraca; order Amphipoda; family Caprellidae; genus Caprella; species Caprella mutica. Next base: position 6,719 of record CANNZV010006048.1, read on the forward strand.
TATTATTATTATCATGTTATTGGATAAAAAATCTACCTACCAGTTGCAGTATTAGACCCTTTACTAGAGCTTAAATTGGGCCTAATGAATTAAGTCTCATTTCCATTTGATTAAAGGATGTATTGTTCGATAGATAATTTACTCACAAATGTTGGATAATCTTATTGAGACGATAATTGCATGAAATTATTAATAATAAGCACGAGAATATCGTATCTTGAATAACTATTAGCAAAATATTTTGCAGTATTATGCTGGTATAACGAAACTTGATATTTATATTTTTCATGTCATTAAGCTCTAACGGGCCATTGATTTTATGTTATCACTTTCACTACATCTACAACTATTTAAATATCATCAATTTTAATTTTAATAATCAATTATTGTTCTGTGAAAGAATTCTGATATATTTTTATAATAATATTTTATATGTATATTAATTTTTATTTATATCAATATTATATTTAATATTACATTTTCACATACGCACTATACTATCTCCAAACAAACATCTGTAATATGCTTTAAAAATTGTTAGATCATATCTTCTCTTGATGTTAGTTAATTGGTTGTTATTAACAAAATACTCTAGTATTTTAATTTGCTCGCTTAGATCTCTGACTTTTGTGTTCCATCTGGAATGTCTCCGCCAATTAGTTGCTCTAACCACTCTAGAAAGGTTCAAATTACTGTGTTGGAGTTGTTATCAAGAGAAGCTGGAATTGGATGTTATGAAACATGTGGACAAATTGATAGATAATTTTAATCTTTCAGTCTGTTGCACGTGAACAGAATGGTATACAATAAAATAGGGTATATTGTAAAATATATCTAATTAGTCTTATGTATTTGTTTGGCGATAGAACTAATACCAAGCAATATGTAATGCGTCATCTTTTAAAGGTAATTATTATTCAAATATTTACACATGAAATGTAAGGTAGCGAAATGACCTCGAATAAAGAAACATCAAGAATAGCTCTCATATCTACTACTCAGAAATATAATTCAAACACAATTTCTCATGTATTCCCCAATGAAATGAAGGTAAATTCTTATCACTCAGAGTCAACAACAGGTGATTTTTTTTGCGAATTTCCAGTTGTTTTCCCTTCAAACTTTCCTATCCTAACTTATGTCATTTTAGAAACTAAAGTTTGAACCAATTGAACACCAAAAAGTCTGCCATTTGATAGAGACAGTAAATGTTACTTCAGTAGAACTTGTGTGTCGGTAAGGTTTTTACCACATGAATGGTTAATTGAGGTACTATAAGTTAATATAGATTAATAAATATATTGCATAAGAATCCTGTTTTAATTTGATATGGAGTAGCATGCAACAATGACATTGCAACATGAAAAGTTCCTCAGTACGATATATTTATTTTTCAATGGGGATTGTTAATAAAATATCATTATCATATAAAATCAGGAATATTTTGACAATCAAAATTTACTCAAAAACATGAATGAAAAGTCATTTGATCAGTAGGTTCAGGATTCTTTTCCAATTAGTTATTTTAGCTGCCAGTAAACTTTAACTTTGTTTAAGAAAGTACGTTCTTTATATGTATATTTAATTCTTTTGGCGATGTGATGGCCATATACGAATAAGTGTAGTTATTATTTCCAGTATTGTTATTGATCTTTTTCTTTTCATTTCTTGCGATGTATGAATTGACGGCGTAGCTTGTAACCCGCACTGCAATCCGGCCAAAGAATTGAACCATTTTTCTGATGCCTCTCGAGCAGAAAATTAACTTCGAGAAATCTTTAAGATGAGAACTTACAAAAGAAACGATACATCCCAAAGTTTCGCCTGACTTATTTTTATCGTCCTGAAGATTGATACAAGAAATAAATAAAGAAACTTCAAACGGTGCTTAGTATAATCTTCAAAAACTTAATAAGCTTAAGTTACTTTCGACCAAATTAATACTTTAATATTAATTGGATAATATATAGTTAGTTAAGTTAAATGGAGTACAGTCAAGAGGATATTATTTGCAACTCATTAATTACACACTTGAGAAAACTAATTAGGATAATAATTTTAGCAGATATTTTGAATTTTGTGTGATATAAAAGGAAAATTAAAAAAAAAATCTAAGGTAACTGTAATTTTGTATTGTATTTTATTAAAACTATAGTATATTGCCTCTGAAAAATGATGAACTACTATTTTTAAAATTTTATAGAACCATATATATGGATAAAATTATCTGGATTTTATATGTCCTTATACTTTATATTTTCTGTTTTCTAACTTTTTTTTTATCGAATTTTCTGTTTTCCGGATTTTTTCAGATTTTTTGTTGTCAACAATTATATTGATCATGAAATTATATCGTCTCTAGAATTTTAAAGTGTGACATTTTTCTTCCAACCAACCAATCAACCAACCAACCAACCAACCAACCAACCAACCAACCAACCAACCAACCAACCAACCAACCAACCAACCAACTAACCAACCAATCAACCAACCAACCAACCAACCAATCAACCAACCAACCAACCAACCAACTAACCAACCAATCAACCAACCAACGAACCAACCAACCAACCAACCAATCAACCAACCAACCAACCAACCAATCAACCAACAGACGAATACAAACTGTGTATTAGTATATAGAGTGACTTTCCCTCATTTTAATTTAATCATTATCTAAAGTTTTACAAAATGTAAATCAAGAAATATATGCTAGTGTCAATGGCAAGGCTATTGATAAAGTGATCATTTTTAATCAATCAGGAAATTTTCTAATTAGTTGATTGCAATTGGAAATCATTATCAATATTGACTTTCGTTCATTAAATATAAAATACTGAAGGAAAACCCTAAGTTTCAACAAAATCATTTATCCTAAATATTATTATTAAGACTGATTTAATGGATGCAATCTGAATGCAAATTTATAACGTGCGATGTCGAAGGCTGCATTTTCAGTCACAATTTCGAACAAAGCTCCATTCATCACAATAATTCGAGCAATAAATGCAAAAAAATTCACACTGATTTCTTACGGTAGTTATTAAAAACAGTTCCCCATTTACTTTAACTAATCCTATCGCATTATATCATACAAACTTCTTTCTCCCACACATTGGTTTTATATTCCCTATTATATCAAATAGTCTCAGTATTATGTTACAGAGAACATTTTAAGTAAACAGAACAACTACGTACTCTATCCATAAAAAGATAAAGCATTAAATTATCTTTGAGAGATATTAAAGCATTAAATCACTCACCTCCTATCAGGTGAATAAGGGTCTCACTCACCTCCTATCATCTCCTCACTGAATAAATAGAAGCTGGGGGAGGAGAAGGCAGCAGAACATATCCAAGCCGCTGCTATCAACTTACGGGCTCTCCTCCCTGTCCGTGATAGAAAAAACAACACCAATAATTAAATAAGAATAAATATTTAACACTTCAGTAATAAAATGGGTAATTTATATTTTTCTCTACATCATCTCTCATTATATATTTTGATATTTATCATTATTACATATTATTAACTCATGGTGAATGGTAGAATTAATTTAGAAATATTCAATAGCCATATTTAGTTGCTTAGCAACACATTCTAACGTTTCTAAAGTTAGCACAGTAATGAACACAAATGTTAGTAGATAGTCCAGCAATTATGTTCAAGTACCTGGTGTTCAATTTGCTCCAATTAAGTTTTTATTCATTGTCAATGTGGCAATCAACTCACTTCAAACGGTCTCTTTCTCTTCCTTTTTTCACTGCTTTGATTACCCTCAAGAGCCAAAATTGCTTGCATGACCAATAAGAACCAGAACTTCTCTATTCACTTGCTAGGTACTTTGCCCTGCTGAGTTTTTTCAAATGGATGTCAGGGAACTTATAACTTTCTTCAATAAATTGACTGCAAGAAAACTCATTGAAATTCTACCACGAGACAGAAAGTGGTTCAACATTCTCCTTAGCAATATTTTCTAAGTCTGATTCATGACAGTCTGTGAATTCATGCTAATTATAATTACTCGCTTTTATCACACTGAATGATATCAATTACAGTTGTTCTCAATATATCTGAAATGGTATGAGATTTTTCAAGAATGATTGCAAACTTTTTTTGTCAATTTATTATTTGAGGACTGGGACACATTGTCCCATTTGTTTATAGATAACCAATATATCGCACTATTAAAATATAAATATTAATAAATATGTGTTTATTGAATGACAATTCATAAGTCATAATGACTTGGTTTGGGATATATTTATCTTCAAGCAATATAAGTGACACATATGAGTCTCAATAACCCAATTTATTCATATTGTCCAAATTTCTCGTAAAAAAATCCTCTCAGTGGATGTATTATAATAAGAATGATTATTCTACACTGTTTCTTTATGAAAATGAATAAAAAGAATGACTTTAAACTTAAATATATTGGAAATAAACTAAGATTTTGAAGATAAACTCACCATTTCATTTTACACAATGCTTTTCTAATCACTGGGTAATATTGCTCGTATACAGGGTGACCCACAAAAAGTGCATCCAACTTTAAATTTATAAAAATATCGTATTTCTTAGTAGATAAAAAATAATGTACAAATATAAGTAAAAATAAGTGTGTTTTACATGTATCATTCTACCATGATGGAGTAAATAGAAACTCCAACACAGAGATTAATAAAATTATAGTGAAATAGTGTTTAAAAAACGAATTCACCTCTGAGAAATTTAATTCAATTTACGTAAGGGTGATCTTTGGTGTCGCAACCGTACAATAACGGTGGTAGACGGGTACATACAAAAATCTAATATTTAATTTTCCTTCAGCTCCATTTTCTATCTACTTCGAAATACAATATTTAAACTAATTCAAAGTAGGGTACACTTTTTTGTGGGTCACCCTGTATAGTGCAGCAAAGCGCTTTAGTACATTTAAACTTATTAAAGTACTGGGAGAATATGTTCTAGATACGGTGAAAGAGTTAAGCGCTATTCCATTACAACATTACACAAAAAAAATTCGAAACTTTCCTTTTATGACTGCATCAATATAATATTTTTGATGAATATTTTCGTTTCACGGAATTTTCAATGAATAATAGTGGTAAAGTTTGAATTAAAAATGATATATTTTATTCTATCGTACGTATTTAGATATAAAATATGTAATAGAAAATAAAATACGCTAGAGTCGTATATCCAGAACAAATAGTTATGAATTCAGACCAATTACACAATATCTACAAGTATTAAATTTAGTAAAGTTTCTTTTTGGAAATGTAAAATTATTGAACTACTTTTAATAAATCACTTCACTACTGTACATTGTCATGAACTGATCTTATCGTGGAATACTTGAATAGAGGATTAGAAACCTTTAAACCGAACTGTAAGTCTATTGCATATAAATCTATACCAAAGAATAAGGCTACGGTTACTATGGATGCGTATACGAGCGATTTTTTCGCACTGATGACTTCTGACAGCAACAGATGAGAATCCAATTCCTACTTTCTTATGAGAGTGGTTACAATGGCAGCGATTTAGTCGTCAACTTCAGCGTCAAACAAGTTTGATTTTTTCATGCGACTAGCGACAGATATCGGTAATTTTTGTGTTTAATTCTCTTACCTCCGATTGCTATAATTACTGTTTAGTAGTGATTATCCAAGCTTTTTGGAAATATTATATTTGATACTGCCTATCAAGAATAATGCAGATATTATTTAATTATTCTCATGACCTGCTCGATCTCCTGATTTAACCCCTCTTGACTTCTTCCTTTGAGGGTATCTTCAAAATTGATAGCTTACAAAAATTTGCCTGAAAATACCAAAAAGTTGAAACTCAACATAATTGAAGAAATTAATTGAATAACGAGGGACACACTAGAAAATGATTTTTTTTAAATGCTGTGAGAAGAGTGCGCACGAAAAACCTCTGAAGAACATCATTAAAAAAAACTTAAATCTTTTGTCTATATATACATACTGCAAAAAAACCTTTTAGATTTTTTAAATAAATTCATATTTATTTGATATCGATAGTTGAGTCAGAGTTCGTTCAATAAACATTTGAAAGTGTACAGTTACTCTTCAATCACTATTAGCTAAGAGTATATCAGAATAGCATTAATTCGTTTAGAGTCTTAACTTCGCATTCATTTTTTACACAGAGTAAAGGTATCATTGGGCCAAAGAAGATTACTTTGGATTTTTCCTCATTCTTCAATGACTCCATCTTAAATTCTCTCTAGGAAGGTAGTTCAAAGCATTCTATAATTTGCAATGCTATTCGTACGTAATTAATGTTGAGAGAAGACAGAATTTTCAAATGTCTATTTTATTTTACTTTTATTTTGTCTTTTTGGATGACCTAAATATCTTATCTTAAAATTTACTCTTTAAGCTTTTCAGATATATCTAAATATTAATTATTTCTAATTCTAAATGTTGAAAATACAATTCCAAAGTTATTATAAAGTTATTATAAATGAAGTTATTATATGTATATTTTCAAATGTCAGGACACTAATCATTTTTTTATAACTCAACTATATTTGCTTTCTATTTTAATTAAATCTGAACCATTGATGGAAGAATTTCATAAGTTTGTGCTTTCAAATATTGAATTCACGTCATTCAATTTCATATCGAAAACTACATGTTAATAGGTTCTTTTTTGAGTGTACATAAACTCAATTTAATCCTTTTTCCATTCATCAAAAAGTAAATTAATTTTAGGCAAAAACATTAAAGTCAAGTGAGATTTAAAGTCAATATAGAAGTTTCATAGAAGTTTCAATGTAAATTATTAACGAAAATGAACACCAGAGGTGGGGATGTAGTAGAAGTTATTTGCTTAAAGATATCGTGTTTGAGTTCCTACTTTCTATTAAATCGAATCTTTGACTGAAAAAAAGAAGTACGTACATACAGAGAAGGCCATATAACTTTATAGGTAAGATAATTTTTTATTTTTAAAATATTTTTTTTTCGATTTGGATGATTTTTGTTATTTTTTAATAATATTTTTATTGATTTTTTTTAAATATTATATTTATTCTTTTTGAATTTTTTTTAACGATTTTTACTTTTTGAACTATAGATTCATGCGTAAACATACCACTGAATTAGTAATAATGTGTCTATCTATTTATTTATAAAACTTTGTTAATTTTGATGTTTTGCTCGTTTGCTTGAATAAATAAAGACGAAATTAAGCCTATTTGCTACGCACTTAGAATGAGTTCTTTTGAATATTATACAGAAGAGTCATGTATAGAGTAATACATTCCAAGTTATAAACTTATAACCAATCGACAAATCAGTTTTTTTTATGAAAGAATAAAATATTAGTGATTTATTTGATTTCATAAGTTAGTTAGCATATAAAAATACAAATTTTCCCAGCATATCACGTGAAGTCTATATTTTATATAAAATAAATTTTGCATCTAGGTAGTGTAGATTAGTACAATTCATATTTATTGATTTAAAATCCATATTATTTAAAGCAATCTATTTTAAATTTAATTAAATAATATAATAGGGAGGACTGAGTAACAATTATCAGCTGTGAATTAAAGGCAGGATGGATATTTCAGTAAGTAATTATAAGAAAAAAGCATTAAAGTATGAGCATTAAAGTATGAGCATTAAAGTATGAGCATTAAAATTTTAGCTTTAAAATTGGAGCATTTAAATATGAGTATTGAAATATGAGCATTAAAATATGAGCATTAAAATATGAGCATTAAAATATGAGCATAAATATATGAGCATTAAAATATGAGCATTAATACATATTAATTGTGATTGGAACAATGTTCTCTCTACATTGAATATATTTCAAAATAAACCAATTTAATTATAACCTATAAAATTTTTCATCCTGCATTTAATCGTCATATGGTAACTGATCCTTTATCCTATATAGCTTATAGTATTTAACTCACAACTGCCTGAGAAGTTCATAGGGTGTGTAATAGCGTCGTATCTGTCGATGCTGAGGGCAACCAACACGTAAGTTGAGGAGTACGTCACCAGTATCTGAAGATAAAATTGAAACATAAATAAAATATTTAATAAATTATATAATTTTTTTTTGAACAAAAAGAATAAATAATATTATTAAAAGAAATAATTATATATTTATAAAATTATAGTCAAATTTTTCTATGGAATAAATAAAAATATCAGAATTAAGATTATTATTAAAAACCATTCAACCATATAAAATGGAAATTAATATTGGAATATTTCATTCGTTGAAATCTCGAGCAAGTATTAAATTTTATTTCTGACAGCTTATTTGATATCACTTTAAGTCCTACAGAAATAAATTAATGCTGAAGATTGAACTATGAAAGAAATTACGATAAAATGATATTGCTACTAGATTTAAAAGAGTTAAACTACATAAATTATACTATGTACGATAATAATAAAATATTTAATCGTAACACTGAATGGCATAATTTTTGAGGTTTTCTTGGTGAATATTGCTCGCTAATTTCAGAAGTAATATCCATATTATTAAATCAGGTCAGAATTTTATGCTATATTTTTGTTAAAAAATCATAGTTACATGTTGAACCACAAAAATAAACCCATCGTTATTTCAATGGTACGGGGTAAATATTATAAAATATAAGAATATTTATTAATCTTCTTCTATGAAAGAAAACTAGTACGCAAAAAATGAAATCAGGAGAGTAACTATTCAAAATGAACTGAGCCGCAGCACTGGCATACAGTTACTGTGGTCAAATTTGAGTAAGATTCGGCCAGGGCCTAATTCAATTCATCTGCACTGCTATAACAGACTTTAGAAACCACAGTCTCTAAAATGGACCATATAGCGAAAACCATAGGGGTTAATATCTGGACTTGAATGCGGTATAATATTATTGTCCCAAAAAACCACTGAAATGGTCCTTGCACCTCTTTTGGGTGTCATTTGGTTGCAGCGCCATCTTGAGTGACGATATATTCATTCTCAAACTTGCATTTGGCTGAAGAATCACTTTGTCATCAAACAATTGAATGCAAACCCCAATTATCTACCTTAACACCTTCCTTGATGAAGAGCAGAAGAGACTTGGAGTCATCCGACTCTACTACGGCCCATCACTCCATCTGACTCTACTACGGCCCATCACTCCATCTGACTCTACTACAGCCCATCACTCCATCTGACTCTACTACGGCCCATCACTCCATCTGACTCTACCACAGCCCATCACTCCATCTGACTCTACTACAGCCCATCACTCCATCTGACTCTACTACAGCCCATCACTCCATCTGACTCTACCACAGCCCATCACTCCATCTGACTCTACTACAGCCCATCACTCCATTTGACTCTACTACTGCCCATCACTCCATTTGACTCTACTACGGCCCATCACTCCATCTGACTCTACTACGGCCCATCACTCCATCTGACTCTACCACAGCCCATCACTCCATCTGACTCTACTACGGCCCATCACTCCATCTGACTCTACTACAGCCCATCACTCCATCTGACTCTACTACAGCCCATCACTCCATCTGACTCTACTACAGCCCATCACTCCATTTGACTCTACTACGGCCCATCACTCCATTTGACTCTACTACGGCCCATCACTCCATTTGACTCTACTACGGCCCATCACTCCATCTGACTCTACTATGGCCCATCACTCCATTTGACTCTACTACGGCCCATCACTCCATCTGACTCTACTACAGCCCATCACTCCATCTGACTCTACTACGGCCCATCACTCCATCTGACTCTACTACGGCCCATCACTCCATCTGACTCTACTACGGCCCATCACTCCATCTGACTCTACTACGGCCCATCACTCCATTTGACTCTATTACGGCCCATCACTCCATCTGACTCTACTACTGCCCATCACTCCATCTGACTCTACTACGGCCCATCACTCCATCTGACTCTACTACGGCCCGTCACTCCATCTTACTTTACTACGGCCCATCACTCCATTTGACTCTACTACAGCCCATCACTCCATCTGACTCTACTAAGGCCTATCACTCCATCTGACTCTACTACGGCCCATCACTCCATCTGACTCTACTACGGCCCATCACTCCATATGACTTTACTACGGCTCATCACTCCATTTGACTCTACTACAGCCCATCACTCCATCTGACTCTACTACGGCCCATCACTCCATCTGACTCTACTACGGTCCATCACTCCATCTGACTCTACTACGGCCCATCACTCCATTTGACTCTACTACGGCCCATCACTCCATCTGACTCTACTACGGCCCATCACTCCATCTGACTCTACTACGGCCCATCACTCCATTTGACTCTACTACGGCCCATCACTCCATCTGACTCTACTATGGCCCATCACTCCATCTGACTCTACTACGGTCCATCACTCCATCTGACTCTACTACGGTCCATCGCTCCATCTGACTCTACTACGGCCCATCACTCCATCTGACTCTACTACGGCCCATCACTCCATCTGACTCTACTACGGCCCATCACTTCATTTGACTCTACTACGGCCCATCACTCCATCTGACTCTACTACGGCCCATCACTCCATCTGACTCTACTACGGCCCATCACTCCATCTGACTCTACTACGGCCCATCACTCCATCTGACTCTACTACGGCCCATCACTCCATCTTACTTTACTACGGTCCATCACTCCATCTGACTCTACTACGGTCCATCACTCCATCTGACTCTACTACGGCCCATCACTCCATCTTACTTTACTACGGTCCATCACTCCATCTGACTCTACTACGGCCCATCACTCCATCTGACTCTACCACAGCCCATCACTCCATCTGACTCTACTACAGCCCATCACTCCATCTGACTCTACTACAGCCCATCACTCCATCTGACTCTACCACAGCCCATCACTCCATCTGACTCTACTACAGCCCATCACTCCATCTGACTCTACTACGGCCCATCACTCCATCTGACTCTACTACAGCCCATCACTCCATCTGACTCTACTACGGCCCATCACTCCATCTGACTCTACCACAGCCCATCACTCCATCTGACTCTACTACAGCCCATCACTCCATCTGACTCTACTACAGCCCATCACTCCATCTGACTCTACTACAGCCCATCACTCCATCTGACTCTACTACGGCCCATCACTCCATCTGACTCTACTACAGCCCATCACTCCATTTGACTCTACTACGGCCCATCACTCCATTTGACTCTACTACGGCCCATCACTCCATCTGACTCTACTATGGCCCATCACTCCATTTGACTCTACTACGGCCCATCACTCCATCTGACTCTACTACAGCCCATCACTCCATCTGACTCTACTACGGCCCATCACTCCATCTGACTCTACTACAGCCCATCACTCCATCTGACTCTACTACGGCCCATCACTCCATTTGACTCTATTACGGCCCATCACTCCATCTGACTCTACTACGGCCCATCACTCCATCTGACTCTACTACTGCCCATCACTCCATCTGACTCTACTACGGCCCATCACTCCATCTGACTCTACTACGGCCCGTCACTCCATCTTACTTTACTACGGCCCATCACTCCATTTGACTCTACTACAGCCCATCACTCCATCTGACTCTACTAAGGCCTATCACTCCATCTGACTCTACTAAGGCCCATCACTCCATCTGACTCTACTACGGCCCATCACTCCATATGACTTTACTACGGCTCATCACTCCATTTGACTCTACTACAGCCCATCACTCCATCTGACTCTACTACGGCCCATCACTCCATCTGACTCTACTACGGTCCATCACTCCATCTGACTCTACTACGGCCCATCACTCCATCTGACTCTACTACGGCCCATCACTCCATTTGACTCTACTACGGCCCATCACTCCATCTGACTCTACTACGGCCCATCACTCCATCTGACTCTACTACGGCCCATCACTCCATTTGACTCTACTACGGCCCATCACTCCATCTGACTCTACTATGGCCCATCACTCCATCTGACTCTACTACGGTCCATCACTCCATCTGACTCTACTACGGTCCATCGCTCCATCTGACTCTACTACGGCCCATCACTCCATCTGACTCTACTACGGCCCATCACTCCATCTGACTCTACTACGGCCCATCACTTCATTTGACTCTACTACGGCCCATCACTCCATCTGACTCTACTACGGCCCATCACTCCATCTGACTCTACTACGGCCCATCACTCCATCTGACTCTACTACGGCCCATCACTCCATCTGACTCTACTACGGCCCATCACTCCATCTTACTTTACTACGGTCCATCACTCCATCTGACTCTACTACGGTCCATCACTCCATCTGACTCTACTACGGCCCATCACTCCATCTTACTTTACTACGGTCCATCACTCCATCTGACTCTACTACGGTCCATCACTCCATCTGACTCTACTACGGTCCATCACTCCATCTGACTCTACTACGGTCCATCACTCCATCTGACTCTACTACGGCCCATCACTCCATCTGAAATGGCCCAACATTGAAGATCTTTTCCTCTGTCCATATGAATATTTTCTCACAGGCACTGGAAATTTTAACAAACATTTTTCTTACTCTGTTATTAAGTCGTTTCTGTTGTCGAAATCAATTTTGGACGATGCATTTTGAGTGATTTTACTCCGTTCTTCTTCTACAATCCTCATCATTGCAGTTTGCAAGATATTGAGTTCTGTTGAATGTACTTCCATGCTTCGTCGTCCATTTAGTTGAATCCTCTTATTGACAAGTTCATCCTTTTGTACGAATTGGATTCGAACGTTTTGCAACATGCTTGCTGGTAATTGCATTTGACATCTTGTAAATTTTCAAGCTATTATAAAATGCTTTGGAAGAAATATCCAACTGTTTGAAAACATCTTTGAATTTAATTTGTTTGATCTCTCTCACTCTTTTAGGCTATTCTTGCAATCTAGTAGAGGTGTATAAATGAAACGGTAAACAAATATACAAAAGACTATAGCAAAGCGTTCTGCAAATTGAGTATTTTTTAAAGCTATGACCAACTTGTCTGGAGTTATAAATGAATTTGAGATTTTTCAGAAAATTTTGAGTTTTCGGAAAATTTTGAGTTTTCGGAAAATTTTGAGTTTTCGGAAAATTTTGAGTTTTTGGAAAATTTTGAGTTTTCGGAAAATTCTGAGTTCAGAATTTTTTTGAGCGTGATATACATATTGGGAGGGATTGTTCTAAATATTACGGATAGATTTCTTATGATGTATTTTGTACACAAATATTGACATCGTATTTAATGTTATTTCTTCATTATTTCCAAAGCGTAAAAAATTAATCTTCTTTGCAAAATGAATATCATTTTTAGAATCAGCAACCAAAATATATTTCAAATGTTATTCAGTGAAATTTATTTAAATGATAAAAAGGGCAAATGCTAATTGGTATTACTATATTATTCTTTACAACTCTTGTACTATCATTAAACTATTATTGTAATGATGATATACGTACTATCAGAGAAAAATGTCACAATGATGATGTACTATCTGAGAAAAGAGTCACTGTGATGATGTACTATCAGAGAAAAGAGTCACTGTGATGATGTACTATCAGAGAAAAGAGTCACTGTGATGATGTACTATCAGAGAAAAGAGTCACTGTGTTGATGTACTATCAGAGAAAAGAGTCACTGTGATGATGTACTATCAGAGAAAAGAGTCACTGTGTTGATGTACTATCAGAGAAAAGAGTCACTGTGATGATGTACTATCAGAGAAAAGAGTCACTGTGTTGATGTACTATCAGAGAAAAGAGTCACTGTGATGATGTACTATCAGAGAAAAGAGTCACTGTGATGACATACTATCAGAGAAAAGAGTCACTGTGATGATGTACTATCAGAGAAAAGAGTCACTGTGATGGTGTACTATGAGAGAAAAGAGTCACTGTGATGGTGTACTATGAGAGAGAAGAGTCACTGTGATGATGTACTACCATAGAAAAAAGTCACTGTGATGATGTACTATCAGAGAAAAGAGTCACTGTGTTGATGTACTATCAGAGAAGAGTCACTGTGATGATGTACTACCATAGAAAAGAGTCACTGTGATGATGTACTATCAGAGAAAGGAGTCAATGTGATGATGTACTATCAGAGAAAAGAGTCACTGTGATGATGTACTATCAGAGAAAAGAGTCACTATGATGGTGTACTATCAGAGAAAAGAGTCACTGTGATGATGTACTATCAGAGAAAAGAGTCACTGTGATGATGTACTATCAGAGAAAAGAGTCACTATGATGGTGTACTATCAGAGAAAAGAGTCACTGTGATGATGTACTATCAGAGAAAAGAGTCACTGTGATGATGTACTATCAGAGAAAAGAGTCACTGTGATGATGTACTATCAGAGAAAAGAGTCACTGTGATGATGTACTATCAGAGAAAAGAGTCACTGTGATGATGTACTATCAGAGAAAAGAG
>CANNZV010006049.1:0-21220 GCA_947561585.1 Caprella mutica
GTTCTCATTCAATAGAATAATATATCAATAAATATATAAATATAAATATAGCGAAGTGCATATCTATGTAAATATTAAGGAGTGTGTTTTTATAAATATATTGCAAAGTACATTTTAATTAATATGAGTGAAAATATGCATATCTATATATAAAATTATGTTCATGTTCATAGGAAAGCTACTCAAACTGTATAGTATCACTTCAGGTCATTCACACACACATATAAATGAATATGTTTCTTATGCTTAGAGGAGGTGATGATAAGTGTGTTAAATTTTACGTATCTCCTTATGCCAATTTAGTTATTTATTCCCTTTGATGGTGTGAATGATGTGCTATCACAAGAATCCTTTCTTCAGTGTGAACGGTGAGCTTTATCATCATTTCACTAAAAAGAACTTACGAGTTACTTATTCAAATGATTTAATGTACTTAGATGCTTATGAATCTTGGTGGGGTAGAGAGGGTTTTGTTAGAACCCCTCTCAATCTTCTATGGCCCCACCATACCTTTCCAATCTCAATCATCTATGGCCCCACCATACCTTTCCTCTCTAAATATTATTTGGCCCACCATACCTTTCCAATCTCCATCTTCTATGGCCCCACCATACCTTTCCTCTCTAATTCTTCTATGGCCCCATCTTAAATTTTCCCTTTTTGTCTTCTATGGCCCCACCATACCTTTCCTCTGAGGCATACAAGGTGTAGGCTCCTCTAAGTACCCCAATCATCCCTTATAGGTGTATTAATTACTCTAACACTAACTAATAATTATCCTATTACCTGAACAGTTTCACTAATTAGATACAAAAACAAACCTTTTACGGCTAACGATATAAAACATTCTAGGGAACAACTTGTGAAGAAATTATGGACATATGACCTCACTTCTGCCAACCTACTGGAGTACTGGCCCGTTAAGAATAATCTGTAACTAGTGTACTTGCCCGTTAAGAATAATCTGTAACTAGTGTACTTGCCCGTTAAGAATAATCTGTAACTAGTGTACTTGCCCGTTAAGAATAACGTGTAACTAGTGTACTTGCCTGTTAAGAATAATCTGTAACTAGTGTAGTTGCCCGTTAAGAATAACGTGTAACTAGTGTTCTTGCAAGTTAAGAATAACGTGTAGCTAGTGTACTTGCCTGTTAAGAATAACCTGTAACTAGTGTTCTTGCAAGTTAAGAATAACGTGTAGCTAGTGTACTTGCCTGTTAAGAATAACCTGTATCTAGTGTACTTGCCTGTTAAGAATAACCTGTATCTAGTGTACTTGCCTGTAAAGAAAAACCTGTAACTAGTGTACTTGCCTGTTAAGAATAACGTGTATCTAGTGTACTGGCCCGTAAAGAAAAACCTGTAACTAGTGTACTTGTCTGTTAAGAATAACGTGTATCTAGTGTACTGGCCCGTAAAGAAAAACCTGTAACTAGTGTACTTGTCTGTTAAGAATAACGTGTATCTAGAGTACTGGCCTGTAAAGAATAACGTGTGCTCATTATTATTCACCTAAAGTTATTGAATGAATAATGAGGATAATATTACAGCATAAGGTATAATAAATTAGATGACAGAGGTGGTAAAGATATCCTTTTGGTCAGAAAATAACACTCGAATTTAGTTATGAATGAACATAAGTAGCACTTGCTAGAATTATATCTTCCACGCTACTACAAGTTCTTAAATATCTCTAATGTGTGAGCCTAAAGAGATGTAAAAACTAGCAACTGTTAATGGTAACTTACCTGCCTCATTTAAAGTAACTGTAGTAACCTGCCTCATTTAATGTAACTATAGTAACCTTCCTCATTTAAGGTAACTATAGTAACCTGCCTCATTTAAAGTAACTATAGTAACCTGCCTCATTTAATGTAACTGTAGTAACCTGCCTCATTTAAAGTAACTATAGTAACCTGCCTCATTTAAAGTAACTATAGTAACCTGCCTCATTCAAAGTAACTATAGTAACCTGCCTCATTTAATGTAACAGTAGTAACCTGCCTCATTCAAAGTAACTATAGTAACCTGCCTCATTTAATGTAACTGTAGTAACCTGCCTCATTTAAAGTAACTATAGTAACCTTCCTCATTTAAAGTAACTATAGTAACCTGCCTCATTTAAAGTAACTATAGTAACCTGCCTCATTCAAAGTAACTATAGTAACCTGCCTCATTCAAAGTAACTATAGTAACCTGCCTCATTTAATGTAACTGTAGTAACCTGCCTCATTTAAAGTAACTATAGTAACCTGCCTCATTTAAAGTAACTACAGTAACTTGCCTCATTTAAAGTAACTATAGTAACCTGCCTCATTTAAAGTAACTATAGTAACCTGCCTCATTTAAAGTAACTATAGTAACCTGCCTCATTCAAAGTAACTATAGTAACCTGCCTCATTCAAAGTAACTATAGTAACCTGCCTCATTTAATGTAACTGTAGTAACCTGTCTCATTTAAAGTAACTATAGTAACCTGCCTCATTTAAAGTAACTATAGTAACCTGCCTCATTTAAAGTAACTATAGTAACTTGCCTCATTTAAAGTAACTATAGTAACCTGCCTCATTTGAAGTAACTATAGTAACCTGCCTCATTTAAAGTAACTAGAGTAACCTGCCTCATTTAAAGTAACTATAGAAACCTGCCTCATTTAAAGTAACTATAGTAACTTGCCTCATTTAAAGTAACTATAGTAACCTGCCTCATTTGAAGTAACTATAGTAACCTGCCTCATTTAAAGTAACTAGAGTAACCTGCCTCATTTAAAGTAACAATAGTAACTTGTCTCATTTAAAGTAACAATAGTAACTTGTCTCATTTAAAGTAACTATAGTAACTTGCCTCATTTAAAGTAACTATAGTAACCTGCCTCATTTGAAGTAACTATAGTAACCTGCCTCATTTAAAGTAACTAGAGTAACCTGCCTCATTTAAAGTAACAATAGTAACTTGTCTCATTTAAAGTAACAATAGTAACCTGTCTCATTTAATATAATTTTCTTGTCTTATTCAGGGTAACTTACCTACTAATTCAGGGTAACTTACCTACTAATTCAGGGTAACTTACCTACTAATTCAGGGTAACTTACCTACTTATTCAGGGTAACTTATCTACTCATTTAGGGTAACTTACCTACTCATTTAGGGTAACTTACCTACTCATTCAGGGTAACTTACCTACTCATTCAGGGTAACTTATCTGTCCCATTTGGGGTCACTTTCCTACAATTGAGAGGCCTTAAAACAGCTATCAAACTAATCAAAGGCTCATTTTCTACCAGCAAACTTTCCAAACAGAGATTGTCTTCAAAATTGATTGCATTTTTTAGGGAACAACTAAATTAAACAGTTTGTAAGTCAGACTTAGTGGATAACTGAGTCTTACAATGTATTTAACTTTTCTTTTAACCTATAGTTCAAACATTATTTTTTTATTTTTATCATTTTAAAATAATAAATACTCATAATTTTTGTTATTGATAACCATTCCCAACAGTTCTGCTTATATAAAGAATAGTCATAATATACTATTGTTATTACTATATTCAATATTCAGCAAAAACATCCCATTCCGTCCATTTGACTTGGGCTTAATCCGAACCACTTTGAAGATATAACCGACTTAACCGAAACGAACAAAGTGGATGACTTCGTCACCCATTTTCCATTTAATTTACATGTTTTATTGATTTGTATTGACTGTAAATAGATATTGTAAGAATGTTCTTCACCGTAAGAGTTCATCCCTAGTGGAATATTATTTGTATTGACTGTGAATAGATATTGTAAGAATGTTCTTCACCGTAAGAGTTCATCCCTAGTGGAATATTATTTGTATTGACTGTAAATAGATATTGTAAGAATGTTCTTCACCGTAAGAGTTCATCCCTAGTGTAATATTATTTGTATTGACTGTAGATAGATATTGTAAGAATGTTCTTCACCGTAAGAGTTCATCCCTAGTGTAATATTATTTGTATTGACTGTAGATAGATATTGTATGAATGTTCTTCACCGTAAGAGTTCATCCCTAGTGGAATATTATTTGTATTGACTGTAGATAGATATTGTATGAATGTTCTTCACCGTAAGAGTTCATCCCTTGTGTAATATTATTTGTATTGACTGTAAATAGATATTGTATGAATGTTCTTCACCATAAGAGTTCATCCCTAGTGGAATATTATTTGTATTGACTGTAAATAGCTATTGTATGAATGTTCTTCACCGTAAGAGTTCATCCCTAGTGGAATATTATTTGTATTGACTGTAGATAGATATTGTATGAATGTTCTTCACCGTAAGAGTTCATCCCTAGTGTAATATTATTTGTATTGACTGTAAATAGATATTGTATGAATGTTCTTCACCATAAGAGTTCATCCCTAGTGGAATATTATTTGTATTGACTGTAAATAGCTATTGTATGAATGTTCTTCACCGTAAGAGTTCATCCCTAGTGGAATATTATTTGTATTGACTGTAGATAGATATTGTATGAATGTTCTTCACCGTAAGAGTTCATCCCTAGTGTAATATTAATTGTATTGACTGTAAATAGATATTGTATGAATGTTCTTCACCGTAAGAGTTCATCCCTAGTGTAATATTATTTGTATTGACTGTAAATAGCTATTGTATGAATGTTCTTCACCGTAAGAGTTCATCCCTAGTGTAATATTATTTGTATTGACTGTAAATAGATAATGTATGAATGTTCTTCACCATAAGAGTTCATACCTAGTGGAATATTATTTGTATTGACTGTAAATAGCTATTGTATGAATGTACTTCACCGTAAGAGTTCATCCCTAGTGGAATATTATTTGTACTGTACTACAAATTTTTATTGCATTGTACTGTTTTATTACATTGTACTGTTTTATTACATTGTAATGTTTTATTGCATTGTACTGTTTTATTACATTGTACTGTTTTATTACATTGTACTGTTTTATTGCATTGTACTGTTTTATTACATTGTACTGTTTCATTACATTGTATTGTTTTATTGCATTGTACTGTTTTATTGCATTGTATTGTTTTATTACATTTTACTGTTTTATTACATTGTATTGTTTTATTGCATTGTACTGTTATATTGCATTGTACTGTTTTATTGCATTGTATTGTTTTATTGCATTGTATTGTTTTATTACATTGCATTGTTTTATTACATTGTACTGTTTTATTACATTGTACTGTTTTATTACATTGTACTGTTTTATTGCATTGTACTGTTTTATTGCATTGTACTGTTTTATTACATTGTACTGTTTTATTGCATTGTACTGTTTTATTACATTGTTCTGTTTTATTACATTGTACTGTTTTATTACATTGTATTGTTTTATTACATTGTACTGTTTTATTGCATTGTACTGTTTTATTACATTGTTCTGTTTTATTACATTGTACTGTTTTATTACATTGTATTGTTTTATTACATTGTATTGTTTTATTGCATTGTACTGTTTTATTGCATTGTATTGTTTTATTACATTGTACTGTTTTATTACATTGCATTGTTTTATTACATTGCATTGTTTTATTACATTGTACTGTTTTATTGCATTGTATTGTTTTATTGCATTGTACTGTTTTATTACATTGTACTGTTTTATTACATTGTACTGTTTTATTTCATTGTACTGTTTTATTGCATTCTACTGTTTTATTACATTGTACTGTTTTATTACATTGTACTGTTTTATTGCATTGTACTGTTTTATTACATTGTACTGTTTTATTACATTGCATTGTTTTATTACATTGCATTGTTTTATTACATTGTATTGTTTTATTACATTGTATTGTTTTATTACATTGTATTGTTTTATTGCATTGTACTGTTTTATTACATTGTATTGTTTTATTACATTTTACTGTTTTATTACATTGTATTGTTTTATTGCATTGTATTGTTTTATTGCATTGTACTGTTTTATTGCATTCTATTGTTTTATTGCATTGTACTGTTTTATTGCATTGTATTGTTTTATTACATTTTACTGTTTTATTACATTGTATTGTTTTATTGCATTGTACTATTTTATTGCATTGTATTGTTTTATTACTTACTGTTTTATTACATTGTATTGTTTTATTGCATTGTATTGTTTTATTGCATTGTACTGTTTTATTGCATTGTATTTTTTTAATGCATTGTATTGTTTCATTACATTGCATTGTTTTATTACATTGCATTGTTTTATTACATTGCATTGTTTTATTACATTGCATTGTTTTATTACATTGTATTGTTTTATTACATTGTATTGTTTTATTACATTGCATTGTTTTATTACATTACATTGTTTTATTACATTGCATTGTTTTATTACATTGCATTGTTTTATTGCATTGTATTGTTTCATTACATTGCATTGTTTTATTACATTGCATTGTTTTATTACATTGTACTGTTTTATTGCATTGTATTGTTTTATTGCATTGTACTGTTTTATTACATTGTACTGTTTTATTACATTGTACTGTTTTATTGCATTGTACTGTTTTATTGCATTGTACTGTTTTATTACATTGTACTGTTTTATTGCATTGTACTGTTTTATTACATTGTACTGTTTTATTACATTGTACTGTTTTATTACATTGTATTGTTTCATTACATTGTATTGTTTTATTGCATTGTACTGTTTTATTGCATTGTACTGTTTTATTGCATTGTACTGTTTTATTACATTGTACTGTTTTATTGCATTGTACTGTTTTATTACATTGTACTGTTTTATTACATTGCATTGTTTTATTACATTGCATTGTTTTATTACATTGTACTGTTTTATTGCATTGTACTGTTTTATTGCATTGTACTGTTTTATTACATTGTACTGTTTTATTACATTGTACTGTTTTATTGCATTGTACTGTTTTATTGCATTGTACTGTTTTATTGCATTGTATTGTTTCATTACATTGTACTGTTTTATTACATTGCATTGTTTTATTACATTGCATTGTTTTATTACATTTTACTGTTTTATTGCATTGTATTGTTTTATTGCATTGTACTGTTTTATTACATTGTACTGTTTTATTACATTGTACTGTTTTATTGCATTGTACTGTTTCATTGCATTGTACTGTTTTATTACATTGTACTGTTTTATTGAATTGTACTGTTTTATTACATTGCATTGTTTTATTACATTGCATTGTTTTATTACATTGTATTGTTTTATTACATTGTATTGTTTTATTACATTGTATTGTTTTATTGCATTGTACTGTTATATTACATTGCATTGTTTTATTACATTGCATTGTTTTATTACATTGTATTGTTTTATTACATTGTACTGTTTTATTACATTGTACTGTTTTATTACATTGTACTGTTTTATTACATTGTACTGTTTTATTACATTGTACAGTTTTATTACATTGTACTGTTTTATTGCATTGTACTGTTTTATTGCATTGTACTGTTTTATTACATTGTACTGTTTTATTGCATTGTACTGTTTTATTACATTGTACTGTTTTATTACATTGTACTGTTTTATTACATTCTATTGTTTTATTACATTGTATTGTTTTATTGCATTGTATTGTTTTATTGCATTGTACTGTTTTATTGCATTGTATTGTTTTATTACATTGTACTGTTTTATTACATTGCATTGTTTTATTACATTGCATTGTTTTATTACATTGTACTGTTTTATTGCATTGTATTGTTTTATTGCATTGTACTGTTTTATTACATTGTACTGTTTTATTACAATGTACTGTTTTATTGCATTGTACTGTTTTATTGCATTGTACTGTTTTATTACATTGTACTGTTTTATTGCATTGTACTGTTTTATTACATTGTACTGTTTTATTACATTGCATTGTTTTATTACATTGCATTGTTTTATTACATTGTATTGTTTTATTACATTGTATTGTTTTATTACATTGTATTGTTTTATTGCATTGTACTGTTTTATTACATTGTACTGTTTTATTACATTGTATTGTTTTATTGCATTGTATTGTTTTATTGCATTGTACTGTTTTATTGCATTGTACTGTTTTATTACATTGTACTGTTTTATTACATTGTACTGTTTTATTACATTGCATTGTTTTATTACATTGCATTGTTTTATTACATTGTATTATTTTATTACATTGTATTGTTTTATTACATTGTATTGTTTTATTGCATTGTACTGTTTTATTACATTGCATTGTTTTATTACATTGCATTGTTTTATTACATTGCATTGTTTTATTACATTGCATTGTTTTATTACATTGCATTGTTTTATTACATTACATTGTTTTATTACATTGTATTGTTTTATTACATTGTATTGTTTTATTGCATTGTACTGTTTCATTACATTGCATTGTTTTATTACATTGCATTGTTTTATTACATTGCATTGTTTTATTACATTGCATTGTTTTATTACATTACATTGTTTTATTACATTGCATTGTTTTATTACATTGCATTGTTTTATTACATTGTATTGTTTTATTACATTGTACTGTTTTATTACATTGTACTGTTTCATTACATTGTACTGTTTTATTACATTGTACTGTTTTATTACATTGTACTGTTTCATTACATTGTACTGTTTCATTACATTGTACTGTTTCATTACATTGTACTGTTTCATTACATTGTACTGTTTCATTACATTGTACTGTTTTATTACATTGTACTGTTTCATTACATTGTACTGTTTCATTACATTGTACTGTTTTATTACATTGTACTGTTTTATTACAGTGTCCTATCATGCTAACATTTTTCACGCTTGTGTTGACACTAAAATTTGATATCTTTTCGTCTCTCGGTGATTTTTGTCGCTGAGTCGAAACCTATCAATTTTTATTGCAGATTTACATGCTTTTCTTTAAATTAATTTCGGCTCTTATTCAATAAATAAATGCTCTCTCAGTATGTTTGCTAATGGATGATACGTTAGTAGGGTAAGTTCCAAGTTAGCGACCTGTTCCAGATCTTCGATCATATAAGAAAAAGATGTATAATAGTTGTTAACATTTTAACTTGTTTTATTGTCTTAAAAAAAAGTTATTATAGCTAAATGGTAGCCATGATACCTGCAGATTTCATAGGCTCTACTAAATTTGGTTTTGAGGTCATTTTGACCAAATTTGGTTACAAGTCAAACTGACTAGCTCTGAACTAGATCTGTGATACCTCGGTATATTCCTGCTATACCTCGGTATATTCCTGCTATACCTCGGTATATTCCTGTTATATCTCGGTATATTCCTGCTATACCTCGGTATATTCCTGCTATACCTCGGTATATTCCTGCTATACATCGGTATATTCCTGCTATACCTCGGTATATTCCTGCTATACATCGGTATATTCCTGCTATACCTCGTGTATATTCCTGCTATACATCGCTGTGTTCCTGCGGTTTCAAGGAAAACATCTCGCTTTACATTTTCTAACTCGAAAGCAAACAAGTTAATGCGAATCTGATTGAGAAGCTGAAACTGGGGGTGGGGGTGATTTGAAGGAGGGGGCAAATGAGGATGGGGGTTTAAGGGGAGGTATTCAAAGGGGGGCTTAAAATGAAGGGGTTGAAGGGGGGGGGATGATTGGTTAAAAACTGAATAAGCAAAATAGAACCATTATTTGAACTTTCAACAAACGGAAATGTAAGAGGGTGGTTCCCGAAGGAGGTTTATTCTTTTTACTTTTTTTATATTCATTCATGTTATTTGTAATATTCAAATTATTGCCAATAATTAAGTTCTGTCTTCCACATGGCAGCGTGCTTATTAGTTACTGCCGAGCGGTCATTTAATTACGTGTGTTACGATTCTCCCTAGGGACAATAATCAATTTGTTCATATACTGTTAACGTTACATGTCAATAATGAGGGTAGAAAAACACACATATAGTTTAAATTATGTGTTTTCTAATTGAACAGTTAATCAGACAAAGGTTTGAATAATAAGTCTTAAATTAACATATATGAGTCAATTAATAAATGATATACTAATGGAGGAGTTTAACTTGCAACATGGGTCAAGCTTTAATTGGTGGGGCTTACCTTTCATAAATAATCACAGGGTTTTACACACTCACTCAGGAGATACGAGTGGGGGTTACTCAGTTTCTGGGTGCAGCTGGAAACCACTGTACTATAGGTGTGTTTGTAGTAGCTTCAGTCATCTACCGGATCCATGCTAATTGACTTATACGGGTAACTCGTGTAATTCACGGTATTGGGATTTTGACTCTGACTTCAGACTTACAATGTTTATTGAATGTCTGTTCTGCAACATCAGAAGATGTTCTGCAATGTCAAAAACTTTTCTGCAACGTCAAAAGCTGTTTTGCAACATCGGAAGATGTTCTGCAACGCCAAAAGCTGTTCTGCAACGCCAAAAGCTTTTCTGCAACGCCAAAAACTGTTCTGCAACGCCAAAAGCTGTTCTGAATCACTAGAAGCCGTTCTGCAACGTCAAAAACTTTTCTTTCTGCAACGTCAGAAGCTGTTCTGCAACGTTATAAGCTGTTCTGCAGCATCAAAAGCTGTTCTGCAACGTCAAAAGCTGTTCTGCAACGTCAAAAGCTGTTTTGCAATCTGCTTACATTTCTGGTTCGAAACCGTCGTATTTTCTATAGTAGCTCTGACTATATATCTATATCTGCTGCCGGGAACACGTGAAACTGCACAATTTGACACTCGTCAAGATTCTATAACTACCACTAGACTAGTAGGTCTTGAGATGGTTATCTACAACTATGCTTGGTGTTAGTAGAGGCTCCCCAGCCTGAACCTGAAGGCTAATTTACTTCTTAAGATTGTCCCGGGTTAGAAGAGGTTTTCACTTTTAAAGTACCACTCTAATATTCTCCCAAGATTCAACTAAAACTCCACCCAAATCCAACTTAAGGCACCTCTACTGTTATATCTCCAAGTTATATTGATCCTCAACCACCAGTGGGACGTCTTGAAGTGCATCATAAAAAAAACAATATGGACCATTTCTCCATGAGTTCCTATTCACGTCATCAATACGTTTCAAATATATTCAACATATTCGAAAGCTTAATGATTACGAAACCTCCAAGGCTCATTATTTCTAGGAAGTAAGCCACAGAAAACCTCTGGTATAAAGAGAACAGCGGGTAGTTGATTACCCTCGCCAAATGCTTTCTATGTAACATGGTCGGAAAATAATTCTAATTATCTTAAGTAATAAATATCATTGTCAAACCACTTCTCTAGACCACTAACACTGGAGCAGATGAAGTATCAAATTTCAATTACAGTTACCAAAATAAATTAACTTCAATCAACAATCCGATCTGAAGATTTAGAACTATATAAACATACCGTGAAGTGAAGGGGCAAATCAACCACAAGCAGTTCTAAAGAAAGTGCAAACTGAAGGGCAAAAAAACACCAATAGTTGTAAATGAAGAGCACAGTGAAGGGTTAAAACAAGATGTTTTAACTCTTTATCGTGCACTTCATTCACACCAACTGATGGTTGTTTCACCCCTTCACTGCGAGGTTTATTTCAAAGTGAGGTCATACCCCCCTCTACCCCGTATGTTGATTATATCTAAATAATATACCTCTTCTCATTCTCAGTCTAAATATTTACTCGAATGTGTTTGCTCGGCAGAGAGATATTATATTGCGATACTGTCTTAGATCAGTGGAGAAGTTATGGTGGGGGAATGGGAGATCAAGAGGGGAATTATGGTGGGGAAGTAGGAGATAAAGAGGGGAAAGTTTTGGTGGGAAATAGGAGATCAAGAGGGGAAAGTTATGAGGGGGAATAGGAGATAAAGAGGGAAAGTTATGAGGGGGGAGAATAGGAGATCAAGAGGGGAAAGTTATGAGGGGGGAGAATAGGAGATCAAGAGGGGAAAGTTATGAGAGGGGAGAATAGGAGATCAAGAGGGGAAAGTTATGAGGGGGAATATGAGATCAAGAGGGGAAAATTATTGTGGGGCAATTGAAGATCAAACACCATCATTAGTTTTCGAAAGAAGCCCAACGTAAAAAGTATGGTGGGATAATAGGAGATTTTAACGGGTGTCTTCTTCTATCTATATTCTATAGTTCAACTTAGACTTTTTCTGAAAGAAATAATTAAGGTTATTAATAATAATTATTCATTATATTCAATGGAGTATATATTCTGAACGGTGATTTTGGAAAATTGCGATCTCTAGAAAATTGAAATATCGACGATTAATATAACTAATATATATAAATATAAGTATGACAATTATATTGTAAATTTAATTTAATATAATGCTACCACAATCATACAGGTGTCACATTCCGTTTTTAATTGGTATCTATGACACCTGCTGGTATCATGGATACCAATTAAATTGGCGAGTAAAATCATTTTTCTTTTGATTGGAAATTATGGAATTGTCCGGTAAATCTGTTGAAATCCCAGTTACACTTTCACCAAATCGAAAGGGAATAATTTCACCTTTACATGTATCTATAGTTAATCTCACTATAGAATATATAAAAATGTTTCTATACAAGGGTTCACTGTTTCCCTGTGTTTACAATATGGAGAGTAAACATAGTTATAAGATAGTAAACACAGTGAACCGCTAAAGAGGAAAGATAGAGAGAGAAAACGATAGTGAAATGATGAAAAACAAACAAAGAGTTATGGTGGGGCCATAGGTGTAGTAAAGCAAACACAGCAATTGTGTATGCATTACTATCATCGCGAACCTATATGATTGTAAGTAAGCGACAGTCAAATCAGTTACCGATTTGCTCTCGTGAGCTACACACCTATTCTCCTGTTCGTAGTTATTTGAGACCTTAACTTGCGAGCGTTCTAGTGGAGATATTATTTGTAACCTGTGCTTGACCAATGAATATAATCTCTAAGTGTAATTACCTTACCATTATTACCCTTAAATACAGTTAAGCTTGGACCAGAGGCCTGAGGTCGGAACCATAGTGGCAAGTTGGTTCTAGGGCATGGTACCATGAGTATTTAGTAGAAAGAGATTTATAAAGAGAAAGGAATCTGAAAATACCACAAAGTAAGATCCTAATCACTTAAGAGCCCATACATTTAGACGTTATAGTGAAGCAAACTAAGTACGTCACATTGGTGGCCAGTATGGTGCGTGATTAAGTAATTCGAATTTAATGTGCGGAAATTCAATTACTGAAGTAAAAGATTGAAAGCTTTGTAATTTACCAAAAACTAAGTTAACCATCTGATTGGAGAGTATTTGATTACAGCAAGACCGGGTTTTGCGACCCTATATGAAGGTGCGATCCAATTAAGGTGTTCAGTTTTTGTGATAAAATATAAAGATAATTCAACTCAAGGTCAAGCAAAAGGCATCTCGAAAATTATCGGAAGGATAAGGAGAGTACAGATGGCCTAATTTGAAATTTGAATGAGCAGAGACAATCAACAAGACTGACCAGTCTGAAAAAAATAAAATTCTGGAAAATTCTGGAAAATTCTGGAAAATTCTGGAAGAAACTGGAAAAACACGGAGGGAGGAAGCGAAAGGGTTAAGCGTTGCACGTTGACGAATGGTGATGGAAAACATTCGATTATAAACAACATGCAAAAAAGCCGTAAATCAACCAGAAATTGAGAGTCTAATTTGTTTAAATACTACATCTGAAAAGTATTTATTCAAACTGCAACATTCAGTGATTCAACATTCAGTGATTTAACATTCAGTGATTCAACATTCAGTGATTCAACATTCAGTGATCATTCAACATTCAGTGATCATTTAACATTCAGTGATCAATCAACATTCAGTGATCATTCAACATTCAGTGATCATTTAACATTCAGTGATCAATCAACATTCAGTGATCATTCAACATTCAGTGATCATTTAACATTCAGTGATCATTCAACATTCAGTGATCATTCAACATTCAGTGATCATTCAATATTCAATGAAGTTTTAACATTCAGTGAACGTTCAGTTAACATACAGTGCATAAAATACAGTGCACAGCGCTCAGTGAACAATCAGTTAACATCAACAGTTAACATCAGAGCAAAAATCAATGACAAAACCTGATAAGCGGGACCCACTGTACATGGAACTGAAAGTTGAGTATATCAGATAGTATAAATATTTTTATCACTATATGTCATCTTATCATTCAGTCTCATTCCTGAAGCGATCGGGGGAAGATCTATGTGTTAGTTCTTAGTCAGTGGTGAAATAATCTGTTCTGTCTTAGTCAAGAATTGTGTTGATGAATAAGCAGAAGGTAATTAATCATTACTGCAGCAATTATAATTATAGTGCATGCATTTCTTTTAGCTTTGTTGTGTGTCGTTATTAATTGAAAGATAGTATAAATATTTTTATATTTATTGATTTAACAAATATTGCTCTATATTAAATTATATTTCATTGATTATTATTTATTATTATTATATATTTATTATATATTATTTTAAATGGTTGATGGATTAATTTTTTTTAATTGGATAGTCTATTATTTTTCTTCTTCTTTTTTCATAATAAGTGATTACACGTGCATTACACTTGATTAAGTACATAATAACACTTCATTAGGATAGGAAACACATGCCAACCTCAGAAGACGAAGCAATTAACGAGGAGGCTGTAGAACTTAGATCTGGAAGACGAACTAAACCCAGAGTACAGAAAACTAAACAACCCAAAACACCCAAATCACCCCCCAACTCACCCCCCAAATCACCCCCAAAGTCACCACCCAAAACATCCCCTAAAACATCCCCAAAACATCCCCTAAAACATCCCCCAAAACATCCCCCAAAAAAATCCCCAAAAAACCCCCCAAAATGGCGGTTGAATTGACACAAGCTCAACTTCAAGAAATAATTAAAAGTCGGAGTACGACGATCATAAATTCGGATTCATTGCCGATATTCAGAGGAAGAAGAAGGCCAGAGGATCCAGCTTTCGAGGAGAAGAACACGTTTCGTCAGCACCTCAGCCTATTAAATAATCATATATCCAGCTTAGGGGATAAAGATGATGCAGAAAAGAAGAAAATCCTTTTCAGGAGCGCTGATTGCAAGCTAGGAGATTTTCAAATTACTGTTAATAACGTTGTTAACGGTAAAACATTTAAGGATAGCACATACCAAGAAATATGCACGGTACTAGAAGACATATATGTGCAGAAAGACAGCAAGGATATCTACAGTGTATGTCATGAATTATACACAAATAAATTGAAGGATGAGACAACAGCTGCCAGTGAAATCTTAAGTACATTAGAAAAGATAGGAGAGGTCACGGACTTCATTTTAAATGACGACACAATGAACGCCCAATTTCCAGTACGGACAGCAACTGAAAGTGATGAATCATTCACACGCAAATTAAAAAATCACGCAAAAGATCTCATGAATACATCAATGTATTTAACAATATTGGGTCCACAGATCAACCCCAGTATCATCAAAGGAGTCATTGAAGGTCCTTTTAAAACAACAGCTAATTTACTGTCTGCTACAACGAAGAAAATAAGATCTTTGCCACATGATAAAAAAATTCTAATACCAAAAAAGAATTTCAATGACACAGAAACTTTTTTGATAGAAAAACCCGAGGGTGAGAGTCAAGGCAATTTTCACGAGGACATGCTAGAAGATACAGAAGCATATTACACTTATGACATAAGAAACAGGGGAACAACAGGTAGGTATGCTAGCAGAAGTAGGTATAAACATAATCCCACAGGCAGAGCATACGTACACAACACGAACATCACCCACCCCACCCCTACCCCTCACAGCCGTAGTGGTACAATTAAGTGCTACAGGTGCAACAAATTAGGACATATAGGTAGAGAATGTCGGGCTCAACAGGCCAAGGATTTTCGCAAAAACATGTAAATACAAACAGAAGTAAAAAACAAAATAGGTCTCACGGGAAAACGGTCGGTAACTCCGTGTACGAAAGTGAATTGAACATGAATAAATTAGATCCAGTGCACGTTAAATTCAATAGCAAAGGTAAATCGTCACTCAACACAAGTTATGAATGTAAAAATAAGTTCGATCTATTAAAAGAAGAAGAGTTAAGCGTTGAGGATAAAAAAACGAGCGAAACATATATAACAGTCCAATTAGTAAAAAATAAAGATGAATTAAGCGGATTGATGGACTGTCATTATACGATAAAAGGGACTTCTAAGCCAACGATAATTTTACATAGTAAAGAATTCGATTGGGAAGCTTTAATAGATTCAGGAAGCGAGAGAACGATTTTAAACAGTCGTAATTTTAATTACAAGGCGAGTCACGAGGACATAATAAAATCAAACGTAACTATTAAAGGCATAAACGGACGTTCCGAAGTAAAAGGTGAAGTAAAATTTGAACTAATGTCGAAATCCCACAAGAAAACAGTAAACGCTTTACTGATCAACAACAGTAGCTTACCATATGATGTAATATTAGGAAGGGACGTGTTAACGAACGCGCAAATTGATTTGATAAGAAAATATTAAAATTAGGTGAAGAAAAAATTCCGTTTATGGAAAAACGTAGAATAGCTACTAAAGAACTATTAAGCACAGATTGCTTAATATCTGAGCTGGTCCTTACTTCAAATAGGTCAAAACGAAGAACGTTGATAAGACAAATAAACGAACGCACAAACAGCCGTAGTAGTATTGCGAAAGTAAGGGTTAAACCTCAACAAAAAGGGCAAACGGAGGTTATGAAATCCGGGGTAAACACGAAGACAAGGAATAAAAAACGCGAGAAGAACGGAAATGTTCATATAAATAGCCAAGTCGTTGAGGCAAATAGCGTGCAAATATTGTATGGCTTTGTAAAAAACAACGAAGCAGGAAGTTATATAATAGCTAAAAGAAGTTTCAATAGCGGTTTAGTGATAGCCGAAACACTAATAAAAATCGAAGACACAAAAAAAGAGGGAGATCAAGTGTCAATATGCCCAGTTTTCGTAATGAATCCGACGGATAGTGATATCATATTACGGGACAATATGATAGTTGGTAAACTCCAGACGTACGAAGAGGAAGTCGAAGTAAATATAGCGACTATATCGGAGTGTTTAAATAATAGGACTCATAAATCTAGGTTAGGAAACGTGTTGAGTGACGAAAAACCAAAGCCATTTGAACGAAACGTTACCCCTGAACTAATTTATGAAAAGTCAAAGGTACATGCAGTTGGAATTAATGGAGAGCCATTAGTTACAACGCATGGCAACCGAGATATGAAGTGTAAAATATCACGTGACGGAAGCGCTGATAGAAGCCGTGACAGCACATTAAGTGCTGATGTAGAAAACAATTCTCAGACAGTGCCATCAGCACCGAGAAGGTTAGTTAATGCTGACATATCATGTGGAATGTCAGAGTATGAAGACAAAATGACGCAGTTACTAAATGACTTTAGAGACGTAATCACGATTAAGGACGAAAAAATCGGGACTACTAGTATATGTAAACACACAATAATATTGAAAGATCCTAATATAGTGATAAACAAGATGCCGTACCGCATCCCACATAAATTTCAAGAACAACTTGAAGAAGTCAACAGGTCAATGTTAGAAGAAGGTACTATAGAACCTTCAATGTCCGAGTATAACTTTCCCGTTATCGTGGTTCATAAAAAGAATGGGGAAATACGACCCGTAATAGATTTCAGATCATTAAATAAGTGTGTCCATATACAAGGATTTCCGTTACCTAGGGTTGACGATATGCTTGGATCTTTAGGTGGATCAAAGATATTTTCTAGTTTAGATCTGAGGAGTGCATTTCACCAGGTGGAACTCTCCGAGGAGTCTAAAAAGCTTACAGCATTTGCGGTAAATGGAAAAAAATACCATTTCCGCAAATTACCCTTCGGGTATGTCAATAGTCCAAAAGTATTTCAAGCAATAATGACAAAAGCGTTAAGTAATGTATTAGGGAAACTCTGTTTCGTATTTATTGATGACATCCTAATTTTTAGTCGATCTTATGAACAACATTTAAATGATATTGGCCAAGTGCTAATGAATTTACGTGACGCTCATTTGAGATTAAAATTAGAGAAGTGTGAATTCTTTAAACACGAAATTAATTTTCTTGGACATCGAGTCACTACTGAGGGCATTCGATGTATCCAAAACGAAAAACTTAGAGAAGCATCTAGACCAACAGATGTAAAACAACTTCAGCGATTTTTAGGGCTTGCGAATTATTTTCGTAAGTTCGTCCCTAAATTTAGTCAGAAAGCCGACCCATTATATAGACTATTAAGGAAGGACACTAAATTTGACTGGACTGACGAATGTGAGACTAGTTTCATTAATCTCAAAAATATTTTGACATCAGATACGGTTTTAGCACATCCAAATTATTCCAGACCATTTTATTTATTTACTGACAGCTCAAATATCGGAGTTGGCGCAGCTTTGCTACAACCAGATTCGACCAAAAGCAAAACATTAAGACCCATAGCATATTCAGTAAATCATTAAATTCAACTCAAAAAAGGTACTCCACGACTAAACAAGAGTTTCTTGCAATACATCTAGCCTTAAAGGAATTTCAATATCTATGTCTAGGATATCCTATTACCATTTTAACTGATCACAAACCTTTATGTGCATTTTTTGGTAATAAACTTCCTTTAGACACGGCACTAGCCAGGTGGGCAATAGAGGCGAGCACATATGATTGTACCATCAAATATTTTGAGGGTAAACGCAATGTGGTAGCCGATACCCTTAGTAGATTAACTCCTCTAACGGAAGAAACAATAGATGATTGTGAACTTTTAACACCATCTAATGAAAGTTGTAATTCAATTGAAAATTATATAGCAACCACAAGATCGAGGGCTAAGCTAAACGTACCACAAATTATTAACGACAATGACAATGACTCAGAAACAGACTCAGAAAACGAACAAGAATCAGATACATCTAAATTGTATAAAATCAACAAAGAAAAACCATTTCTAAACTACATACCTAAACAGGAAGACATAACATGGACTTTAAACAGACTAAAGACTGCACAGTCAAACGACTTTGCTTGTAAGGAAATAATGGATATATTACAGAAAAAACAATTAGGAACATCTAGGAACATAGCTGAATTTTTCATATTAGACGGAATATTATATCGACATCGGAAAATAGATACTCGGGCAGCCAGTATAGTTAATTATGTTATACCAAATGAAATGATCAATTTAGTAATTAATTCAATACATTTTAACACCCATTGTGGTTTAGCTCATACGCTATTTCAATTTCGACTAAAATATTATCATTTTCAAGAAAGATCGGTCATAGAATCTTTTATTAAAAGATGTGACGTTTGCAAAATCCTTAAAGGAAGTCTAGATACACCAATTAAATTAATGTCTGCCCCAGTAGCTAATACACCATTTGAAACAGTTTCATTTGATTTTATTGGACCTTTTATAACAACTGACACGAACAACAAATATATTTTATCAATAACATGTATGTTGACAAGATATAACGAATTACACGCAGTAGCTGACAAATCAACTAACACAGTAATTGATTGTCTAAGTAAAACATTTAGTCGTTGTGGATATCCCAAAACGTTAATGTCGGATTGTGCGAAAGAATTCAAGTCTAACGCAATTAGAACTTTCAGTGAAATACATCAGATATACAAATGTGAGGTATTACCATACTCAGCATATTCCAATGGAATTTGTGAACGTAATAACCAGAAATTAACAAATTATTAAGATTCTATGTAGCCACAGTAGATCACAATAATTGGGACATGTTTCTCGATATTGTCCAAAACACAATTAACAATCAAGTCAATATGACCTTGAAAGATTCTCCCGCATACGCTCTTTTTGGCCGCGACACATCTCCAAATATTCAAGCAGAAAATTTGGATAACATTTACAATTTAGATACATCAGAATCAATAGTCAAAGTCAAGGCTAGGCAAGCTCTATTTATTCAAGATCAGATAAGAGCTAACATAATTAATCAATCAAACAAACGCATAATTTACCACAATAAGACACGTAAAGACAAAATTATACAGATAGGTGATCGAGTATTAATTAGAAATCATCAAAAAACACATAAATTACAATTAAATTGGATAGGACCAGGTACAGTATTACAAGTGAAAAAAAACAAAGCTATAATTAAATTAGGACATCAAACGATAACGAGCAATATAAATTATCTAACTAAGTTGGAAAATTTCACAACAAATTAATTAAATAATTTCATTAACAGCATTAAACAGGAAATCAAATTATGAGAAATTTGAATATAAACATTATATAGAAAGTCCACAAAAGGAACACATAACACGAAGTAACATGAGTAACATGTTACATTTACACGAACACGTGGAATATAACACAGTTACATGCAAAGAGTCAGAGAAATGTTTACATTTTTTTTGCTTACGCGAGACAAACAAACAGAGCATACAATTCATTGTTCAAACTACAATATTTCCTTTGCTCAGTAAGAGAATTATTGTATGTATTTAATTGTATGAATTTTAATTGTAATATTTGTATGTATTTAGTTTAAGTTGATGGGATGAATTATGAATTTTATTAATATAAAATTTCATATAATAATTTTAATAGGATTAATATTTTTTGTTGTATGCATGTTAATTTTAAATTTTTTGTTTAAATGTTGGGTAACGAATAAGATGAATTATATTCTGTAAAATTGTTTGAATGAAAATTTGAAAAAAAAAAAAAAAAAAAAAAAAAAAAAAATATATATATATATATATTCAAATTTAGGATGAAATACTGAAATAATTTAAAATCAAAAATGATCAATTCAAAATGAGACTGAAATATGATAAAATACCTAAAATGAACAGGGGCCATGTCTAACGGTATCGTTTTGATTTCAGTGACGAGAGGCAAAGAGGACCCAGTTACCCACACAGCCAACAGCTCCTCAGCCACAAACAGCCAGTGACTGACCCTCAGCCACTCACAGCCGGTTGACACACAGAACTGTAATTCAAGGTCGTGAGAAGTGATCAGCTGGAGCGATGGGGCAAACTCAGAGTAACTTTGACCTGAACTCAGTAGTGGAGCTGATCCAGAAATCATCTTCAATGAACAAAGCTCATTTGGAGCAAACCATTAAAAACATGGGGTCTACAAAGTACGACCTAATACCAGACTTGTTCAGCGACATTTTAG
>CANNZV010006050.1:0-21204 GCA_947561585.1 Caprella mutica
CATGGTGATCATTTTCAATATATTCATACTATCATGGTGATCATTTTCAATAAATTCATACTATCATGGTGAACATTTTCAATAAATTCATACTATCATGGTGATCATTTTCAATATATTCATACTATCATGGTGATCATTTTCAATAAATTCATACTATCACGGTGATCATTTTCAATATATTCATACTATCATGGTGAACATTTCCAATAAATTCATACTATCATGGTGATCATTTTCAATATATTCATACTATCATGGTGATCATTTTCAATATATTCATACTATTATGGTGATCATTTTCCATAAATTCATACTATCATGGTGATCATTTTCAATATATTCATACTATTATGGTGATCATTTTCCATAAATTCATACTATCATGGTGATCATTTTCAATTAATTCATACTATCATGGTGAACATTTTCAATAAATTCATACTATCATGGTGATCATTTTCAATATATTCATACTATCATGGTGATCATTTTCAATAAATTCATACTATCATGGTGATCATTTCCAATAAATTCATACTATCAAGGTGATAATTTTCAATATATTCATACTATCATGGTGATCATTTTCAATAAATTCATACTATCATGGTGATCATTTTCAATAAATTCATACTATCATGGTGATCATTTTCAATAAATTCATACTATCATGGTGATCATTTTCAATAAATTCATACTATCATGGTGATCATTTTCAATAAATTCATACTATCATGGTGATCATTTTCAATAAATTCATACTATCATGGTGATAATTTTCAATAATCTCTTATAATTTGGTGGACATTTATGTACAGTCAGAGAAAAGAGTATCTGTGATAACATTTTTTGCAATTCACTAATTTCTCATTTCCAAGAAGAAACTAAAAATGGTTTCAAATAATAGTAGGAAATTAGGAAACTGCAATTTTAGAAATTGACATGGTGCTGAGACTCTTTTCGTTGATAGTACATCCGTCAGTTGTGAATAATTTAGATTTAGGCAAAGTTTCTAATTCTCAAATTGCAAAAGTGTGGAGGATAATTCTGTCATTTGAAATAATTTCTCTCGAATAATTCGTATGAAAATGAAATCAATTCTCTGGAGAATTTTTTTTTATTCTACAACAGAATTCAATTTTAAATTCAATGTCGATTTGTGCTATTAAAAAAAATCATCACATGTTATCTTTGCAAATTAGAATCATTATCAGAAAAATTATAAATTTCGGTTTTTGCAGATAATGGAATTTATACGATTATATTGAATTGTTATTTACCTAATACATAAATTTTAATTATTACGAACGATAATTTAGGAAATAAACAGAATAATAAGGAAAATCATTGTAAAAGGTTATTATTATTATATATATATATAAGTCATTTTATTGATGTTCATTATATATCATATTAAATTATTAAAGAACTCTAGTTTCACTGTTATATAATGCTAAATAAATTAAATATAAAATTAAATGTTATATATCATTTGGATGTTACCATTCATGAATAAATATTTAACACATTTTGAGTGAAAAAATATAATAGGCTTGGAGAAATGCATCTCACTTTTAATAGGAATTTAATTTTGTGTCTTTTAAATGAATAGGTTGATAAACTCCCTATCTTTTACATTTTTAAATGTACCGCTGGATGTAAATAAACTAGGGATGTTACGAGTAATTGGACGGTTCCACATTTACGATCTCATGAAAAATATATATCTATTTATATCTACCTGTAAATATCATGGCTACCAATTACAATGAACGTTTGAAAACTAATTAATAAATACTTCCTTAAATGATCGAAATGTTGTAACTTGTAATTTTAAATTAGTCAATACAATATTGTACCTAACCAATGATGTAATGCATCCTTTTTTATTGTAATTGTCTTAATTAATAAATAAAATTGTAATTGCTATTAATTTGTTTATATTTAATTCTCTTTTGAACGGGATCCTGTTTTCAGCAGGAATTTACATATTGGCCTGCTTTAGAATGCTACTTTGTGTTGTTCTTCCGTTCACTCTGTGGCATAGACAGCTTCTGCCCAAATGGCACAGTCGTACCCCAGGCCCCTCTGCACCCGAATGTAGCCCCCCTCTCCCCAAGTGGTGCCCCAGGAGTTCTTCACCAACCAGTAGTCCACTCCTTCGTCAGTAGTGCCGTAACCAACCAGTACTGCACCGTGGTCTGACTCCGCCTTGAACTTACAGGTGTAGGCATTTAGTACACCTGGTTGGAAATTAGAAAAAGAAAAATAAGAAATAGTCAAGGGCCGAGAATATAAGAAAAAACGATATAATTATTGTTTGTTTCAGTTGTTAAAATAAATAACAGTTATATCAATTTTTCTTCTATTCTCGTTGAAAAAGTAGGAGGAGCTTAGCAAGAAGTTTGGTGGAAAGACTAAAAAACCTACGTGTGTACGGCCCTTTAGAAATAAAAGATAGAATAACATTTAGAAATGAGAGAAGAAACAACACTTGAAAAAAAATATTTATAGGTATGTGATAAGATTTTTCAGGTTAGAAATTAAAGAAAATAAAGAAAAAAATATATATATCGAATTTCATGATAATCTTACACGATCGATTAGATTTATCTACGACAATAAATGATTAGAAAATATAATAGTAATTTATCATATATTTAAAAACTCTTACAATCTATAACCTTTCGTTGGACATTTACATCAAAAAAAAAAGTTAGAAAATATGATGTCTATATCTATAAAGATGCGATCTAATTAAATAGCAATCATCAGAGATATTAGACTATCTAGTTGATTATAAATTTCCCAATAATTAAGGTATTTATTCTCACCAGATTTGTAGTCAAACCAGTCCCCAGTGGCAAACACCCCAATGGATAGAGGTCCCATGGTTGCCACGGCTTCCATCACGGCTTCCACAGTTGGCTCCACTTTCACCACCTTCTTGACTGTGGCAGCACTGTTAGATTTATTGTACTTGCAGCTACGGGTCTGGAAGACATTAAAGTTTTAATGGTTATTGTAGTAGTACACTTGATTAATAAATACGATTTGACTGGTTTGAATTGTCGAAGATCTTAGTAATCGCAGTATTCGGGAAGTGGGTGTTAACTCATGTCATGATAGGATAATCGTATCAAAGTCCTCTTTGGTACATGACACCCACTTTCCGAGTACGGAAACGTTTCCCCATATTAAAAAAGTGACTTCATAACCAAAAAACTCACCGGATGATAAAATGAATCACCCTCACGATAAGGATAACTCTTATCGCTATCTATCCCCCCCTCCTTTTCTATGAACCTCAATGCCTTGTCCATGTACCCGCCAGAGCACCCCTGGGAGTCCTCACTGCGGTAACAGTCCACCAGATTCTGCACTGACAGGTCCACCAGATTGCCAGTCTTTAGAAAATTAGTTCCTTCCAGTGAGCCAACCTGTGAAAAATTTTAGTAATTTATTTCGTGAATTAAGTTGGCGACACACAATTAATTAGGAAATTTAATATCGAAGGATAATGAAGCTTAATTAAAGGTCCTTTCCAGATTCCAGGAATAAAAGAGTTTATTACATAATATTATTGAACTAAGGTTTGGGATCATCAATCTGCAAACTACATAAAATTCATTTAAGTATGTTTTTAAATATATGCTTTCAAACTTTTTGATACTCAGTGTACACTGTACAACAATTGTACGAAACACAAATCTGACGCTGAAGAAAAAGATTGTACACTTTTTTTTTAAATTTGAATTTTATAAGCAAACAATGCAAGTTCCGTTTGGGATTTGAATTGATTCTTGAAGTAATATTCGATCTATAATAAGTTTCTCCTATTTCATACCTTCACAAGAATAGTTAATTTAGTTTGATTATACCTAACTAGTTAAAATTCAAAACAAACGGTGTACATTCTTTTTCTTCAGAATGAAAATTAGGAAGTCGGGAGTAAAACAGATATTGTAAAGTATTGTTTAAATAATTCTTGAAAGCTTACAAAAATTAAAAACTATGCAATCAATTTCATGGGGTTTGTAGCAAATGATATGAAAATGAGTCTCATTGATTGAAATAATAATAGAAAAATGCTTGGAGGGGTCCTTCAAGAAGGGAAATTCAATTATAGACTAAAATCCAGTCGTAATTTATTATTACCTTAAAACACTCACAGGCTGTCGTCTTTTGCCAGATATTCTTAAGAAGTATTTTATATTAGGATAAAATACGATCATTTTTTACCGTAATCGACAACGATAAACTTGGCATCGACCAACAATATTTGCATTTTGAAAGTTTCTTTCGCCTATTTACTATATTGGTAAATGTATAGTTGTTTTGAAAATTAAAATTAATAAAAAAATTAAGTTACTTTTGATATTTACAGTTACTTTTAAAAATATCCTTTTGAAATTTATTTATGAAAATTAATCTTGAATAAATTTATCGAAATAAATTTTTGGAATAAATTTTTGAAATATAATTTTGAGAATGTTTTTCAAAATTTATTTTTAGAATTGATATTCAAAACAAATTTTTGAAATAACTTTGTTGAAATAATTTTTGAATTAAATTTTGAAATAAATTTGCTGAAGTAAATTTTTGAAATAAATTCTGATATAAATTTTTGAAATGAAGTTTAGAAATTTTTTTTCGAAATTTTTTTTGAAATAAAAAAATCCAGTTAGGTACATTAGAATAATAAAAGTTACTGTAAAACTGTTACTTACAACGGAAAAAGCCCAGCAAGACCCACAAGGACCCTGGTCTTTGACTCCAGTTACCGCCCCTTTTTCACGCCAGTCCACATGTTTCGGTACCTTGATTCCTGTCGAATTGAAATACTCGAAATCTGAGCTTCGAACATTTCTATCTTTGCTCAAACAAGACGTGAAAGATTTGAATTCTTCTAAAGTCTGTTGAAGAATTTAGAAATTAAAATATATTTCTAAAGTATTATTAAGGATCATATATGTATAAAGCTTACAAGAAAAGTACCAATTTTGAATTCAATTTTTGAATGGAATTCGAATAATCACAAAATAATCCTAACCAACATTTAGTAATGACAATAATTCATTTCAATCAAAATGTAAATTAACGAAAAGTAAAATTCTCCAGTTCGAACATGATGAAAGAAACGTCCGAAAATCTTTTAACTTGGATGAACATATTTATAAAACACAGTAAATTTTTTTATACCTAACTGAATTGTGAATAAACTTATTCGAGAATATCGTAATACAATAATATTGAACTATAATTAAAATTCTAATTAAATTAAATAATTTCGCCATCTAGCGGTGCAACTGACTATCTATCCATTTAACCCTAATTTATCAGCAGTATAATTATGATAATTTCTAGTATGTGTCACAATAATGAATGTCAGTGGTATGTTACGAATTATCGGTCAGTTTCACAACTTCGGTCATGTAAGGAAAATGTAAATAATTATCATAATGTATTTATATTTTGTATCCATGCCCCTGGGTACCAATTGCAATAACAATGTAATAATAATTATTATAAACTTTTCTTATATGTCCGAAAAAGTGGAACTGATCGCTAATTCGTAACTTACCTTGGTAGTTAGTGTTAAGGGCCGTTCACACGTAGGAGTTTTTAAGTCTTTCCACCAGAGTTTTTGTTAAATAAATAATAATTTTATCGTTTTATCGAGGAAAAAGTAGGAGGAGCTTAGCAAAAATGGTCACAGATCATTGACTCAAAAAACCGTGCGTGTGAACGGCCCCTTAAAAGTAGCACTGGGGTTAAATACTGACCATGTCAGTGAACTGGTTGACACCTTTCAGAATTTTGGTGAGACCTGCGCCATATCTTGCATTGTGGCTCAGAATGTTGTCCATATTCCTCAGGAAGATTCCCTTCCTCTCTTCATGTTCCTCTTCAGAGTTGTACTTCTTGTCGAACCTTTCCTTGTACAACTCCCAGTCTTCATCTTGAGGAGATGCTGCAACGATACACAACGAAACACACAACGAAAGATACAACGCGAATCTCATCTGAAAAAACCGTAGAATTTTACAATCTTGGAAAAGGATCATTTTTAAGAAATCAATATATATCTTAAATAAAACTATAAATTTACTCACATTCAAAGGTTTTAATTATTTTTTAATGTTCATAGACAATTAAATAATTATTTCAGAAACAAATATGCAGTTCATTAGAAAGTAAAATTTCAAACAAATTCACATAATAGTCGTAATGTTCATAGACAATACATGTATTTATTTAATAGTGTTTTTATCATTCCACTCATAATCTGTGAACACATCAATAAAAACACTCAGTAAAGACTCTAATTTTCTAATAGATTGAGAATATTTTTACTGTATTTGTAATTAAACTTGAAGGGGCATGCAGTATTCATTTGGATAAAACTTTGTTAACTGCTCCTTTATTTGCTTTAATATACAAAACTTTTTTTATTCAGACCATCGTTAAAAATTAATGAATCGATATTTTGTATCGTAATAATTAAACTTAGAATACTTTACCCTCTATTTTCATTACATTATCACCTTTTTAAATGTTTCGCCTTTTAACCATTTATTACCTCTTAAATGTTTCACCTTTTAACCATTTATTACCGTTTTAACTGTTAGCCACCTGGTCTTAGTTCTTCCAACCAATGCACCACTACACAAACTAGTAAACTAGTAAAGCAAACCTTAATTCTACCTG
This sequence comes from Caprella mutica, assembly GCA_947561585.1. NCBI lineage: Eukaryota > Metazoa > Arthropoda > Malacostraca > Amphipoda > Caprellidae > Caprella > Caprella mutica. Next base: position 6,715 of record CANNZV010006050.1, read on the forward strand.
TAGATCACTATCTTTCTTGACACCGTTTAGAGAAACAGCTTAGATTGGGAACAGATAGACTCTAGTACACTAAAACCTTTTATTGCCAGCTCAAGTTTTTGTATTTTACCATTACGTACTAGTTTGTAAGAATATACAGTTATGGTGGGACCATAGTAGATAAAAGGGGTCTCTTTATCTTCTATGATCCCACCATAGCTTAGGATACTAGAACTAATGATAATAAAGTATCTAGAATACGATCATACTGGAAGCAATAATATTAAAGAATCTAGGATACTGAAAATGACACTTTTAAAGTATCTAGGATACTGAAAATGACACTTTTAAAGTATCTAGGATACTGAAAATGACACTATGAAAGTATCTAGGATATCAATTCATAACTCACTTTACATGCTAATATTTCACATATTTTCATACCATCACCTTTTAAAGTGTTAAGATACGTTAGAAGGAGACTGTGCCACATTTCAAACTGCAATTGGAGCGGTTGAAACTCCATATTTTGAAGCAGTTTAGTTTTATTTGTCCGTGTGTGGAATACAGACTCCCTATTTGATAAGGACGGAATAACCTTTTCCCAAACGGGCACAGAAATAATTCCAAAAACACTCTCCAGATAAAAAATTCTATTAAACGACTTACGGAAATAAAGCGCTGGAGACTTCCTTTCTCCGCTTCTCTAATAAACTTCAAAGCAATTCACGTTTCCACAATTTCCACCGGTGTAAAATAACATGTTTTCCCCCTAAATTGTGAGGGTAAAAAGATATCAGAGAATCATAGGAACTGTTATTAGAGAATCATTACATTCCACACAGCATCTCAGTTCTAAAAACTCCAGAGCGATCAACTTTCAGAACAAACGGTGCTATAATTCCACTCTGAAACTATTGGAAAAGTCGTTACATTTCGGGTCATTGGGAGAACTTTGGTGAAAACAAAAAGAGGAGTGAATGGTGCCTACTAGACAGTTACTGTATTGGTGCCTACTAGACAGTTACTGTATTGGTGCCTACTAGACAGTTATTGTATTGGTACCTACTAGACAGTTACTATATTGGTGCCTACTAGACAGTTACTGTATTGGTGCCTACTAGACAGTTACTGTATTGGTGCCTACTAGACAGTTACTGTATTGGTGCCTACTAGACAGTTACTGTATTGGTGCCTACTAGACAGTTACTGTATTGGTGCCTACTAGACAGTTACTGTATTGGTGCCTACTAGACAGTTACTGCATTGGTGCCTACTAGACAGTTACTGTATTGGTGCCTACTAGACAGTTACTGTATTGGTGCCTACTAGACAGTTAGTATATTGGTGCCTACTATAGACAGTTACTGTATTGGTGCCTACTAGACAGTTACTGTATTGGTGCCTACTAGACAGTTACTGCATTGGTGCCTACTAGACAGTTACTGTATTGGTGCCTACTAGACAGTTATTGTATTGGTACCTACTAGACAGTTACTATATTGGTGCCTACTAGACAGTTAATATATTGGTGCCTACTAGACAGTTACTGTATTGGTGCCTACTAGACAGTTACTGTATTCGTGCCTACTAGACAGTTACTGTATTGGTACCTACTAGACAGTTATTTTATTGGTATACTACTAGACAGTTAGTATATTGGTGCCTACTAGAAAGTTATTATATTGTTATTTTTATTCTTTTTCTTTATTAATTATGAGTTTAAAATATTTTCAGGCTTTTTTTCAAATATTTTTTAAAGGATTGTATATAACCTTCCTCTTATATTTCTTATCATCGAAACTTCTGTGTATATATTATCATATTGCAACAATACTAATTGCAATATTTATAACACAAATTTAAAATATGATCACATTGACTCGAAATCAAAATTATTAATTTAATTTGTATGAACATGAATAAATTTCAAACTTACCTTTCATTAATTTAATTAGTAATATTAATAAATAGAATTCACAATATTGTACAATTGTCAAGAAATCAGTTATGAATTAAATTTATATCTCTCAGTCTAGCCTTCATTATAGAGTCTTCTTCTCCTCTCTAACATCTCCTTTTACTGGGAGTCTTCTTCTCCTCTCTAACATCTCCTTCACTATAGAGTCTTCTTCTCTTCTCTAACATCTCCTTCACTGGGAGTCTTTTCCTCTTCTCTAAGATCTCCTTCACTGGGAGTCTTCTCCTCTTCTCTAACATCTCCTTCACTGGGAGTCTTCTCCTCTTCTCTAACATCTCCTTCACTATAGAGTCTTCTTCTCCTCTTTAACATCTTCTTCACTGTAGAGTCTTCTTCTCCTCTCTAAGATCTCCTTCACTATAGAGTCTTCTTCTCTTCTCTAAGATCTCCTTCACTGGGAGTCTTTTCCTCTTCTCTAAGATCTCCTTCACTGGGAGTCTTCTCCTCTTCTCTAAGATCTCCTTCACTGGGAGTCTTCTCCTCTTCTCTAACATCTCCTTCACTGGGAGTCTTCTCCTCTTCTCTAACATCTCCTTCACTATAGAGTCTTCTTCTCCTCTTTAACATCTTCTTCACTGTAGAGTCTTCTTCTCCTCTCTAAGATCTCCTTCACTGGGAGTCTTTTCCTCTTCTTTAACATCTTCTTCACTATAGAGTCTCCTCCTCATCTCTAACATCTTCTTCACTGTAGAGTCTCCTCCTCATCTCTAACATCTTCTTCACTGTAGAGTCTTCTTCTCCTCTCTAACATCTTCTTCACTGTAGAGTCTTCTTCTCCTCTCTAAGATCTTCTTCACTGTAGAGTCTTCTTCTCCTCTCTAATATCTTCTTCACTGTAGAGTTTTCTTCTCCTCTCTAACATCTTCTTCACTGTAGAGTCTTCTTCTCCTCTCTAACATCTGCTTCACTGTAGAGACTTCTTCTCATCTCTAACATCTTCTTCATTGGAAAAAGTAGATAAAAAATACTACTGACTACAACTGGCTTTCGAAGGAATAAATTACGGCACAATTTTAATACTATTATATATTTTTAACTAAATTACACACAAAAAAAAACTACCTACATTTAATTACAAAAACCTATTGAGAGTGTTCTTTTGAATTATTAATGTGAAAATGCCGCAAAGTTCCCCGAATAAAGAAGTGGGAATCTATGGTCGCCCCACTCTTTGACCAGTTGCTACTCCTTAATTTGAATCTAGAAATAAATCAGAAATCTAAATTAGAAAATGAAAAATTACATAGAAAAATAGTCACCATTCACTCCTAAAATCTTGTGGAAAGTATAAATCATATAATGGTTCACCTAGCTAGTAATGAGAGTATAAGACTGCATAATACAGGTAAGCACTACTCTCGACCATGAGTAGCTCACCTATGGTTTATAAATGCGTCTGACAAAGTGTTCGAAGACTACGCTCAACCCCAGGCCTCTCCTCCGTTCTCCAATAAACACCAAGTATGGCTGGAACTGCCGTTAGTGTAAACCAGAAGATAGGGCTACCTTCGACTTCCCCCGACTAACTGTGCTCAAGCTGTGACAGATGTACTCATCACATTGCTTTAAGACGGCTGAATCTGATCTGCTGGTATAAGCTTGTAGAATGATGAGTTTGACTCTTGTGGAATGGAGAAGTGTTGCCAACTATATCTATTTAGAGTTACTTACAGAAATCTCGTTTGTGAGTAATTTCAACTAATAAGAACACTCTCCCTTCCACAAGATTTGAGAAATAGTGACTTTACAATTTATTATTAAAATTAATGAAAAACGCAGTTAAGTTTTTCAATCTGCGCCCCCCAAAATTCAAAACTCCTACAGTTTAATTCAAAAACACAACATATATTACAAAATTATATACAATTTATACCAATCAATTTCTTTAATTGATCTTACGCATCACATGTGTCGTACAGCTTCTTCATTTGAGCTCGACACTTCATAGCTGCTTTTCTCCGAAGTCTAGTTTCGTCTTGTATTGCTGGAGTATCCCGTTCCTCACAAGGTGCAGCATAAGGAATAGTAGCCCCTCGATCCGACTCCACTAACAGAATTACAGACGATACGTCTCTTTTTACAACAGACTTGTTGGCCTTCAGCAGTGTAACAGAAGTAACTTCACCTAAGGAGTTTTCGTTTGCTGAAAGAACTCTTGCTAATGGAAAATTAGGCGCTTTGACGAACACATCCTTAATCAGAACTATGTCACCGACATGAAGTTTTCGATGCAGAACTGGCGTATATTTTCCCTTGTACTTCGTTGCTTGGTTTACTAGTCCGTATAAAAACTCGCTATGATAGCACTTCCTTAGAGATTCCTTTACTTTAAGTATCCCTGGTACGTCACCCTGATCCAAACTCATATAGTCAGGATTCTCATTGCAATCTACTTCCAGAACACACGTGTCGTAGCCGAACTTTAAATATTCTGGAGTCATAATGTTAAACTGGTCATTTGGATCAGTGTCACGCAAAGCTTCCTGGTGACAAAGGGGTCTTTTGTTCGCGTAGCAGACACACTGGTTGATGACGCTTGAAAACTCCTGAAAATCTAAGACATTATTGCGAATAGATCCCTGAATCAACTTTCTAACTAGGGCAACACCTGATTCAATAATCCCTCCAATACCACGATTTAAAGAGCCCTTGGGATACTGTTCCAATTGACACCTTTCTACCTTACATTGGTCAAAGTATTCTTTCATTTCGTCAGAGTCCAAAGATTCTCTCAACCAAGTAAAAGCAGCCGAAAGATTGGAACCACTATCAGATATTAGCTTTTCAGGTAACCCATACTTGTACAAATGATTTTGAAAAGATAACAGAAATCCCTTAGTAGTGGCGTCAATTGTAACCTCCACATTAATCATCTTAGACCAAACACATTTAAATATTACACAATAAACTTTAATCTTATCTCTACCATAATAGGAATAATAAGGACCAAAATAATCTACAAAACAATGAGCAAAAAATCTCTTTACAGGGTTCACATTCCATTCAGTATAATCATTCGCGTTCACCTTCACTACTCTACTATTAAATCTTTTACAATGATAACAAGTTCTTAATATTTCCTTGACTGCAGAGTATCCCTTCAGAATAAAATACTTTGCTTTGATCTTGTGCAACAAATAATAAACACCAGCATGATTATAATTCCTATGAAAATCCACGACCATCAATCTAGTAAAAGATCCTCCTTTAGCTAACAAAATCTGTACTCTAGAAACATGATCAGCATTCATCTTACCCATTTTACTTTTTACTTTCAATAATCCATCTTTAGAATCAAGAAATATATTCATCTGTGTAACAAGAGGAGGAATAGCCGACCTAGTTTTATTATCAGACAAAAAATATTCAATCAAATCTGGGAACTCAGAATGCTGCTCATGCCTCAAGATCAAAATCTCACAGTCTTTCAAGGTTATCTCGTCAGGAATTTCGTTAATCGAGCGCTTAATTGCTAGTTTAACTTTAAGAGCTCTAATAAACTTCTTTACATTTCTAAGTACTCTAACAGCTCGTGACAATGACGAAAATCTCTGGAGATCGATTACCTCATTTAAAGAACCAACTTCAGTTTGCACAGCCTGAGCAACTGAAAATTTAACTAATCCTGGGTCATTATTAGCGTTATTATTTGGGACATGGAAACTCTCCAAATTTTCCAAGCTACTCTGAATGAATGAGGGACCCCTTAAAAATTTAGAACTTAACAATTTATTTGGCGTCACTAGTCTAGTAGCATAATCTGCTGTATTTTCTTCGCTGCCAACATGAGAGAATCTCATCTGATAGAGTTTACAGTTGCCTACAATGTTATCAATGCGATTATTCACAAAGACTGATCGTTTCTGAGATTTATTGACTAGTGACTCTGCAGATGATAACCAATTTAATGCAATGGTACTATCGCTAAAAATAACAATGTCACTAATAATCAAAGGGTTTAAACATTCAGTAGTTAACATGTTTACCAATTCAGAAACCTTACTCACAGTAAATTCAATAGCACACAATTCAAGGACTGGCATAGTCTTGCTTCTGAGGACCCTGTCAATAGTTTTATTATGCGAGGAAACAAAAGACACATTATTTGAGCTATTCTCTTTCAAATAAATAGTACATCCTACGAAATCTTTACTAGCATCGCCAAACCCAATCATCGTGTAAGTAGAGTTTCTACTCCCTACATATCTAGGAATTGATGCTGGAATATAACAATTAAATTGCTTAGCAATCTTTATCCACTCTGTTACAAGGGACTTCGGTAATTCAAAATCCCACTTGTACTTATTACCTAGTAACAAGTTTCTCAAAAAGAGCTTAGCTCTGTTCAAAACTGGCAAATTTGAATTCATTAAATCATAGGCCGAATTAATTGAACTGAGTACCTTTCTCATAGTATTTGCACCTACATCTAACTTAACAGTTGGTGCTCTAAAAGTATCTTCTACTCTATTCCAAATCATTCCCAATATCTTACATTCCTCTTTAGTATTTACATTATTCTCGTAATCAAGCCTATTCTGAAATTCAAGAGAATTTGTTACAAATTGCTGCAGTGGAAATCCATTAGATTTAAATATGTCTAAAATATAATCATAGGCCACAGTCATTTCTTCCTTGGTCTCAAATCCTACAGAGAAATTATCAACATAACCTCCCTGAAATACTCTACTTAATAATTCCTTCAACTTAATTGCCAACTCTTCATCGTATTTCCCGGTATAATTATCGACATTCAGCACCAAAAAATTATACAAACAACAATGCAATAGAAATGGAGAAACATTCATGCCAAAAACTACCCTATTACTTCTGTATATTATTGGAGTGAAATTACCATCTTCTATGTTCTCAAACCAATAAAATAAAAATTTAGATGAATTTTCACCAGACAACTCTAATCTATGGTAAGCTTTAGAAATATCGAACGTCAAAAGAAATTTGTCAAATCTCATGAGCGTGAACGCATCTGCAATTTTAAAGTTCTTATTGTAGCCTGGATGAATACACTGATTCAAACTAAGACCTTTCTTACCATCTTTCTTTTCAGCTAAGTTTGCCATATAGATAACTCTTACTTTAGTAGTTTCACGTTCATCTTTAACTAGCGGAAAATAACTAAGGAATGAATAGTTTTTGAAGGAACATTTATAAGAATCAAAATCTTCAACTTTCTCAATAATATTTTGTTCAACTTGATCCTTAAAAACTTTATCTACTCTTAACAATACTTCAGTATCTTTAAATTTAGTTTTAACACTCTGTAAAACTTTATAGGCCAAATGTTCATTAGAACCGAGCAAATCTTTAAATCTAGTTAACCAAGGAATAGGCATTACATGCCGTCCACTAGTAGATTGATATGAATGCTCCATCACAAAATCCGTAACCTCTTTCTCCGACTCTACAATTTCCTGCCTTTCAGATACCTCAGTTTCCAAATTTAATATACAGTTACTTTTCCTATCTAATTCTTCATAAGACGCTACGTCTAAAAAATCAGGAAATGAATCGTGACAATTATCGTTACCGATATCTAAATAGTCCCCAGTACCATTTACACTAACTCCAGAAAAGGTCTCCACAGTATTGCAATTACAACCTATTTTATTGTTATTTTCACCCAAGCTAGTCTCATCTAAACTCATCTCATAATTTTCAATCCAACTATGTACAGATCCCACAAGAATAATACCAGTAGGAAGTTTATAATAACAACACAAGTTATCACCACTTCCCTCAACAATACAGTCTAATCGTGCAATCGCACTCCAATCTCTTGCACCCAATAAAAAGTTTAAATCATTCACCTCCTCATCGAAATCAATCATCTCAAATCTTTCGAAAGCTAACTTAAATCCACGGTCAACTAACTTTTTCACTAAGGTCTTAATATTCGGTGTTGAGAAACTAATTTTCAATTCGGGTTCACAAATACATTTAACATAATAATCAAAATTCCCAATTCTCACAGGAAATAAAACAGACTTCGTAACTACCTTCTGCACAGAATTAATCCCTTTTATAAGAACAGATATATTTCTATCTAGAACTTCAAGCTGAAGGCGATCAGCCATATCGCTAGTAATAAATGAATTCTGACTACCTGTATCTAATAAAGTATCTACTCCGATATCTCTGAATTGTGAAATATTCGGATACAAAGTAACCAATGGTAGTAGTGAATCCGAAATGTTTATACTAGCGCTAATAGAAACAACACCAGTTACCTGTTTAGGTTTATTTCCCCTTATCCTATCACCTGTACTATCTGCCTTTCTACCAACTGAATTTCCAATACCATTTCCATTCTCAGTAGTACCATTACTAATACATAAAAAACTCCAATGTTTTTTCTTACATTTAAAGCAGCTACCAGAAGTTTCAAACTTACAATCCCTAGCACTATGACCAGCCTTAAAACATTTGAAACACAGCTTCAGTTCTTTTAACCGCCCAATTTTAGAATTGGCGTCTACATACTTTGAACATTTAGAAACTCCATGTGGTGCATAGCACAATATACATTTATCTGAATTGCTATGTAAATTCGAATTTCGGTTTTCAACTGAAGTTGTGTGTAAAGTAGTGGCAAAGGTACTAACATCCCCGTGCAATGAAATACTCTCAAATTTGATATTATTCAGATACCTATTGCTAGCTTCCAAAAAATTCTCCCTAATCTCCACCAAATTAGGATACGCTTTGTTAGTAATGCTTACCAAAATTTCCTGGAATTTAGCTGGTAATCCTTTCCAGATGAAGTACAACTTAAATACATCTGAATCAACGGACAATTCCTGACATCCGTCAATTAATTTAGTAAATTGGGAATAATATAGAAAGGGATCATCCTTTCCCCATCTGAAATACAAATCTGCAAAATCTTGTATAATACTAAACTTTTGAGGCATTTCTTCCGAAAAAGCTTTTACCAGAGTGGTTTTAGCCTGTGCATATGTTTGATTAGTTGCATTTAAGGATGATATCATAGCCTTGGCTCTACCCATGCACTGCCGTTCTAATAAATTAAACATCTCTGTATCATTTAAGCTGTAGGAAGTCAGCATATTCTCAAAAGTAGAAAAAAATCTCTTACAAGTCATCTTATCTTTGGAACTATCAGCCCAAAATTCAGGTAAATTAATCTTAGGTAATTCAATCTTTGGTCTACAAGAAGTACTACGATCAGGCATACTATTCAAGTTTCTAGCAGAAATTGCATTCAAAATCTCATTCTTACAAATTTTCAATTTCCTTGCTACTTCATCATTTTCATCTTCAACCTGATTAAGATAATCCTCTGTAACCTCCTCACTCTGCCTTAATCTATTCATTAAATCATAGTCAATCTTTTTTAACTCTACCTCATAATCTACAAGTAAATCTAAATCTCCCTGCAATTCGGCTATACTATTAGCATTCAATTTGTCAACTAAAGAATTAATCTTTAAAGTAATCTTTCGTCGCAATGACGTTCGTTGTTTTTTAACTGCCTTATCCATTTTGTTAATTCAACTAGTTACCTTTCAAAAATGGAAACCTAGGTAAACAGACCAAATCAAAAATCTATACAAATCTATATTCAAATCCATCAAAAATCACAAATCTATCAAAAATCACAAATCTATCAAAAATCACAAATCTATCAAAAATCACAAATCTATCAAAAATCATAAATCTCTCAAAAATCGCAAATATTTAAATCAATTTCAAAAATCCTGGAAGGTTTAAAAAACCCTAAAATCATATTCTAAATCAGCACAGTTTATAAAATATCCCAATCAATACACAGAATTTAAACATCCTGCAAAAAATCATTAGTAAAAAGAGATCAGAATTCATATGCACGAAATAAACATTGAGCAAGCACAGCATCAGAGAAAATCAAAGAGAAGCAACCTGTTGAGGGCGCACAGCTAATCGAACACTCTCAAAACTAAACCAGAAATGTTCGAAGGACCAATTGGAAAAAGTAGATAAAAAATACTACTGACTACAACTGGCTTTCGAAGGAATAAATTACGGCACAATTTTAATACTATTATATATTTTTAACTAAATTACACACAAAAAAAAACTACCTACATTTAATTACAAAAACCTATTGAGAGTGTTCTTTTGAATTATTAATGTGAAAATGCCGCAAAGTTCCCCGAATAAAGAAGTGGGAATCTATGGTCGCCCCACTCTTTGACCAGTTGCTTCTCCTTAATTTGAATCTAGAAATAAATCAGAAATCTAAATTAGAAAATGAAAAATTACATAGAAAAATAGTCACCATTCACTCCTAAAATCTTGTGGAAAGTATAAATCATATAATGGTTCACCTAGCTAGTAATGAGAGTATAAGACTGCATAATACAGGTAAGCACTACTCTCGACCATGAGTAGCTCACCTATGGTTTATAAATGCGTCTGACAAAGTGTTCGAAGACTACGCTCAACCCCAGGCCTCTCCTCCGTTCTCCAATAAACACCAAGTATGGCTGGAACTGCCGTTAGTGTAAACCAGAAGATAGGGCTACCTTCGACTTCCCCCGACTAACTGTGCTCAAGCTGTGACAGATGTACTCATCACATTGCTTTAAGACGGCTGAATCTGATCTGCTGGTATAAGCTTGTAGAATGATGAGTTTGACTCTTGTGGAATGGAGAAGTGTTGCCAACTATATCTATTTAGAGTTACTTACAGAAATCTCGTTTGTGAGTAATTTCAACTAATAAGAACACTCTCCCTTCCACAAGATTTGAGAAATAGTGACTTTACAATTTATTATTAAAATTAATGAAAAACGCAGTTAAGTTTTTCAATTCTTCACTGTAGAGTCTTCTTCTCATCTCTAACATCTTCTTCACTGTAGAGTCTTCTTCTCCTCTCTAACATCTTCTTCATTGTAGAGTCTTCTTCTCCTCTCTAACAACTTCTTCACTGTAGAGTCTTCTTCTCCTCTCTAACATCTTCTTCAGAGTCTTCTTCTCTTCTCTAACATTTTCTTCACTGGGGAGTCTTCTCCTCATCTCTAACATCTCCTTCACTGGGGAGTCTTCTCCTCATCTCTAACATCTCCTTCACTGGGAGTCTCTGTGACTTCATTGAAGGCACCAATCTCTGTCAGCTGAAGATTAAGTGAACTGTTAACAAGCGACTTAAGGGATTGCCTCAGATTGCTATGCTCCGTATTTGGGGGGAGGGGGGGGGACGACTTTCTTTGGCGGGGGGGGGGGGGGAGAGGTTGTTTGAAGTGGTTGTCATGAGAGTGGAAAAGAGTTGAGGAGATTGTATGCATACTTGTGACGTCATGATAGATACTTATAATTAGAATAGTTCATTTGTGTTTATTTCCAATATTCACTCTCTTAACCCTATCAGTTATCATTCATATTTATAAACATTAAAGAAATAATGGGGCATCTACATCTCTTGACCTGTAAATGCAGTCAAACTGATCATGTCTACATCCATTGGCAGTCACTTAGGCCCTTAAATTCAGTGCCTATGAACAGTAAAGTGCGTAATTTGTTATCACAGAGGCGGCGTTTCCTTTCGCTCAAAGGAAGCTTCAGGAAACGCGCTTCATGAAGATGAAATCTCCTGGAAACGTCCCGACTGGAATCTCAAAGGATTCAGATCTTCTATAGAGGGAATCAGATCTTCTATAGAGGGAATGCAATCGTCCATTCATCTGTGTCGTAGAAGAGAGACGTCTGAGATAAATGGGAAGATGGAGAATGGAGAGTGAGTGTAGATGGGGAATAGAGAGTGAGTGAAGATTGGGAGAGAATTAAGAGAGTGAAGTGAGTGTACTGGATTTTGCAGGTAATTTGGGATTATTTTGAAATTCCAGTATTTCCTAACTATTCCTCTTATGATTAGGAAATTTTGTTCCGACAATCTTGAAATCATAATCTTGAAACTCTACGCAAAGACGAGAGTTTATCGAGTCGTGGTCAAGTTTGATGGCGATGGTAATGTTGGAGGGATTGAAAATGGACCACAACTATTGTGGGGTTATTGAAGGCAACTCAACCCAGTTGCTGTCAAGACGAGCCAAGAGACGCAATGTTAGCAATAGAACCATTAGCAGAGCTGTCAATGAAGACATTGGGATGAGGTCTTACGTTAGGAGACCCCGAAACCTTCTTACTGAACGCTGAAGAGCCGTCAGGGGATGTTGATAAGATAAAGTTTATTGTGACGATGTTCCAGATCGCCAGAGCACGCGAGTTATTTGTTGCCTCTGTGACGGTTTTTATGGCCGTGGTAATTTATGGCAAGATGATGCCTCCTCATTTATTATCGAAGCTTGACTTAAGAAAGAGAGGAGTATTTGAATATCCTGAATAATAACTGTTTTGCGACTCTGGATTCTTAGAAACTATGATGCAACTAAAGTCATGCTTGTTCAAAACTCTGGACCAGTGAATGGATCAGAACATGTCCAGACTGTCGTGAAGAAGAATCTTTCCTTGCTTGTCCCTAATGTTAACGCTCTGAAAACAGCCATTCGAAAACCATTCCGGAAATTATCGAAACGAGTATTTTCTATTTCATGATTGTGTTATACATTGAATGTATTACAGAATTAGAAGTTAGAATAATCATCTTACCTATTTAATCCTTTGAATAAGGAAATATCAAATTGAATGAAAATTGGAAGTTAACCTGCGGGACCTTATGGATGGGACCTTAAGTTTCATCAGAGTTTACTGTATTACCGTAATTTGTTTGAAGACCAGTGATACTGGGATAACAAAATATTTTTTCTTTTTTATTTGTCTACTGTAACAATTTAATTTTTTATGGGCTCAATTGTTTTGGAGTCCAATTGCCTTGGGGCCCATTATTTTAGAGACTAATTGTCCTGGGGCCAATGGTCGGGTCAAATTTTCTCGGGCCCAACTGCTACTCCACGCATTAATTTAGTTAGAAAATGTCATTCTTTAGATAAATTTGAATTCCAATTTATTCTTTTCATATAATTTTTTATCTCATTAAACAATACATCTTTAACAATATAATATTTAATGTTTATTCCAATTTTTCCCACCTCTGCATTCATATAACTATAATATCCAAGTAGTTCTGGACCTCTTCCAAACTCAGTCTAATAATAACTAACTCTCACCAAAATATTATATGGGGTCAGACATCGAAAACTTTAACTTGTTTTACGACGTTAATAAAATGAACTGAAAGAAAAATAAATCTGGTTGAAACTTTGAGAAAGTTAAATGTGGGTAACATGTAACATGTCAGTAATAAAACATGTAACATAAAACATGCCTTTGACTTATAACATGAAACAAATTAGTTACATGAACAGTGAATCTGTAATCTAACATTTCAACGCTCAAATGCCTTTTTTATTCAATTGATACAAATATTGATAGAAACATCGTAACAATGATTATCGTTACATTCAATATATAGTTGAATTTTATCGTTACATTCAATATATCGTTAAATTTTATCGTACATTCAATATATCGTTACTTTCTATCTATCGTTACACTCTATCTATCGTTACACTCTATCTATCGTTACACTCTATCTATCGTTACATTCTATCTATCTTTACTTTCTATCTATCGTTACTTTCTATCTATCGTTACTTTCTATCTATCGTTACATTCTATCTATCGTTACTTTCTCTCTAACGTTACATTCTATCTATCGTTGCATTCCATCTATCGGTGCATGCCTCATTCAATGTATCGTTTCTTTCCATCTATCGGTGCATGCCTCATTCAATGTATCGTTTCTTTTCATCTATCGGTGCATGCCTCATTCAATGTATCGTTTCTTTCCATCTATCGGTGCATGCCTCATTCAATGTATCGTTTCTTTCCATCTATCGGTGCCTCATTCAATGTATCGTTTCTTTCCATCTATCGGTGCCTCATTCAATGTATCGTTACAAATCGAACAGGCGAAAGTATGGATGTTCTCTATCGTAATGGCATCTCAGTGAAGCTTCAGAAGTCTTTAAAGTAGAGACTCGTACAAATGGTCTGAATACACTAACACTGATGTCTGGGGAAAGAGTAATGGGCCATGGGTATTCCGTGGATATCCCGTGGGTATTCCGTGGAGTTCTAGGAAGATTACATGAGATTTGAGCTGGAAATTCAGCCTTTGAAATTTCAGTCCGTAGTAAGAATAAAAACTTATCAGTTAGATGTAACGGGGGGCGTGCCACCCCCTGACCTCTCTCCCCCCCCTGTCAGGTCATTAAACAATCCAGAAGGGTGCAGTACAACAAACAAGTGGATGCAACAAACTACATAATGGACATTTATTTTGAGAGTTTCAAAATAATCTCCATTCTCTCCGAAGCCAAATTTTTCCTGACCGAAATTTCTGAGACTAAATTTCCGGCCTCTATTCCGTGGATATTCCTCAGGTATTCTGCAGATATACCTAAGGTATTCTTATTCTGTGGATATTCCTTAGATATTCTGCAGATATTCCTTAGCCATTCCGGGGATATTCCTTACGAAACCATGTG
>CANNZV010006051.1:0-21201 GCA_947561585.1 Caprella mutica
CCTTTCCTTCAGAGTCTAGTAAAGGTTCAATATCCTCAGGTTAGTTTGTTAATTAAACATATTTTGATACATATCTAAAAGCTGAGGCTGCTGAGCTGCTCACCACAGTACGGCGCATCACTCTGCGTTCTATCAAATAGGTAATTTGAATGAAGATTTATGATATAGCTATGGAGTGAATTAGATAATTATTGTATCAAATTAATGACTGATGATACCTGAATTCAATGTTCATAATACCCAGTTTAATTCTTTGAGATGTTTAATTTGGAATAGAAAATAAAAATGATCATAGAAAACTGTAATAGTTTTATGGGGTAAAAATTATAAACTTTCGGTCTGAGGTGATAGTAAAAACTATGAGTTGGAAGTATCCCCCAAACTCCCCTACCAGATCATCAAACAATCATGAATTGTGCAGTACAACAAACTAGCGGATACAACAAAATAGATAACAGCCATTTATGTTGAGACCATTTGATAGAACGTACTGTGGCCAGCCGTACATTGGTACGCCGTACTGTGGTGGGCCGCTCAGCTTTTAGATACTGTTGGATATTTCCAAAAACTCTATTTGAATGATGTTTAACATAGCCAAATGGCAAATGCCACTCTATAAATTAATTAACTGTTTAAAATATTTTTGAGTACTACCTAGGCTATATGTGTTTATATCTGTCTCTCAAAGATGAATATTTTTAGTTCAATATCCTATATTATCTACAATAAATAATTATCATCATTATCACTTTACGTGAAGTTTTTTCAACAAACTGTTAGGAGAAATAATAATGTTCTATGTTTTGCATTTTTCATACTTGCTCACCATTCACAGGGTCTCATCATTCAAGAGAAGGAAGGACTCTACGGCGTAACATCAGAAAAAATTTAGATATGAACAACAATACAATTGTATGTAAGTAGATATATCAATTCAAAAAGAAGCCATTCTTATATTTATAAATCTTTATAGAAATATACAAAATTTCTTGAGTAGCTATTTATAGCTATGTAGCTAATTTTATTTTTCATTTGTCAATTTTATGATCATTTGGAGGCTAAGCTGTTATTGATTTATTCCACATACTTAACCATTTTATTTTAGGTGAAGTTGATGAAAACCTTCAATATTCGAAATCACAGGCACCACTCCCAGGCACATCGTTTGCACCCATTTCTCGTGAGCCAATGCAAGATATTGGTAATGTCTCTTGTAAGATTTTGAACAGAGTGTGTATTTTTGTGACATATCTTATTTAAAGTGCGTCTCTTTTAAGTACTGGACTGTGAAATTTTCTAATAATTCATAACATTTATTTGGAACAACTATCAGATATTTCAAGATAGTCTCAGTATTTAATAACTAATTTTTATTCTCCTTCAGTTCCTAATAAGATGAAAAGCCCTGGTGATAGAATAGGTGAAGTTGATGAAAACCTTCAATATTTGAAATCACAGGCACCACTCCCAGGCACATCGTTTGCACCCATTTCTTGTGAGCCAATGCAAGATATTGGTAATGTCAATGGTAAGATTTTGAACAGAGTGTGTATTTTTGTGACATATCTTATTTAAAGTGCGTCTCTTTTAAGTACTGGACTGTGAAATTTTCTAATAATTCATAACATTTATTTGGAACAACTATCAGATATTTCAAGATAGTCTCAGTATTTAATAACTAATTTTTATTCTCCTTCAGTTCCTAATAAGATGAAAAGCCCTGGTGATAGAATAGGTGAAGTTGATGAAAACCTTCAATATTTGAAATCACAGGCACCACTCCCAGGCACATCGTTTGCACCCATTTCTTGTGAGCCAATGCAAGATATTGGTAATGTCAATGGTAAGATTTTGAACAGAGTGTGTATTTTTGTGAAGTTTAGAGGTCTTCATTAAATAATTAGCTATTTCTACTTATCATATGGTAAATAAATTAAAGGGGCAGTAAACTTTATAAAAAAATGCAATTTTTTCGTAATGAAAATGTTGTTTATTAATTAGTTGTTCACATACAAGAATTCATTCGTCTTAAATATAACTCTAACTGGTTAAAAAAATTAATAATTCGAATTTAAGTCCAGTGTTCAACGAAGGGGTGCTACATACATTTTGTTACTGTTTAATGTTTACATTTCTCAATCCTCATCAGCTGTTAAAATGAGATGCAATCCAATAATAGTTCTTTAGCATATTCACTAAAATACACCGAATTCAAGATTATTTATATCTAAGGTACATAAGTAGGTATAAAACTTTAATAACTAGGTATCTCTTAGCTAGTCCAGTCAGTAGAGTGTGTAACGCAGTAAAGGTTTAGAAATTACCAACATAACAGGCTAACGTTAGTAACTCAGCTAGGCACATAATTTTAAATTTTTGACTGTCAAGAGAAGTAAGAGTGCTGAGTGCCAATGAGAATGTGTTACTCCTGAGTCCTGAAGAGAGAAAATAGAAGCTTATTTAGAATTCTTTAATATAAAATGAGGCAAAAGCTGGACTTGAAACAGTAGTGTAAATGTCCAATAATTGGCCCTTTATTTGATGGACAATTTGAAATTACACATTTTCAATTTTTATAACCAGTACTCATTTTTAATTACATTCCCAGCTACAAGTTTGTTAAAAATCGAGTAAAAACAATGCAAGTGTAGTATGACGATTGCGTGCTTGTGTGCGTCCATAGTAAATAAATAGTTATCTATTTACTATGTGTGCATTGTTTTGGTCAATCTTTTGTTTTCCATTACATTTGTAACTTGTAAGTCCAGTGTTGATCAGTAGGTGGCGCTGCATTTACGAATTAATTAAATTAATTTTTTTAAATAGGAATTTAAAAAATATAATAACAACATTATATTCTATTATTAATGTCCCTCTATCGATTTATCAACAAGAGAGAATAAGTTTGTCCAAAGGTTTACCACCCCTTTAATATCCTAATAAGGTAGTTGGTTATTTGAACTTTTCTCAACTTTTTCCCCCTCAATTTTATTAACTGCAAATTTTAGTTATCAGACATTTCATGACACCACTTTTTCTCCAATCCTTATCTATTTATAATTATAAGCTTGTTAGAGAATTATTTAATTTTTATAATTCTAAAACTGCATAAAGATATTTGAATCATGCATGCGCTTGGTTAATCTATATAAACAGAATTTTTTGACATTTATTGATGCGTTTAATAACTAACAAATGTTAAAAATAATTTTTTTTTTCAGATTCCCATCTAATTACTGAGCCCCAGGTTGATGGTATTTTGTTCACTTTGATTCCGGATAGTGAAATGGATGCTTTGCGGAACAAACTGTATGTTTTGACGCAAGAAAACTTACAACTTAAGTCTGAAATTGGAACACTTGAAACTAATTTTGAAATAGTGCAACGGAAATGTGGTCATTACGAAATGATACTGAAAAGATATTTTTCTGAAAGTCAAGTTCAATTGTTAATTTCTGGTGATAAACAACCTAGAAAATATGAAGAGAAGGATATAATTCAAGCACTCGCTCTTTACTGTTCTGGCAGTAAAAGTTACAGATACCTTCGTGCACATTTGAAATTTCCTCTTCCTTGTGTGGCCACCCTCAACAACTGGCTTGCTGGAATCAATGTTGAGCCAGGAATACTGAACTCAGTACTGAGAATGATGACCGTGAAGTTTGATCACTTTTCATCAGTGCAAAAAGCATGTATTTTATCCTTTGATGAAATGAAAATTGAGAGGAAGTACTCGTATGACAAAGGGTCGGACACTATATTTCAACCCCATAACTACGTCCAGGTAGTTATGGCGCGTGGAATAATTTCATGCTGGAAACAACCTGTATTCTACAATTACGATTGCAAAATGACCAAGAAATTGTTAAAGAGTCTGATATCTAAGGTGGAAGAAATAGGGTTTTGTGTTCATGCAGTTGTATGTGATCTTGGTGGCGCTAATCAAGGATTATTGAATTCTCTCGGCATAACTTCAGACACACCGTTTTTCACAAACCCTTATGTTCCAGCTAGGTCTGTGCATTTCTTCGCTGACGTTCCTCATCTTCTCAAATTGACCAGGAATAATCTGGTAGATCATGGTATCGAAACTCCTTACGGATACGTTTCACGTGCACCTATTGATGAAGTTTTAAATTACCAGAAGGGTGATTTTAAATTAGCTCACAATATTTGCACCAATTCCCTGAACGTAAAAGGTCCTGATAGACAGAAAGTGTCAATTGCAGCAAAGTTACTTTCAGGAACCACAGCAAAGGCTTTGCAACATTTAGGTAATAAGAACTGCCTTCGTGTTTCTAATTGGAAACCGACATACCTGTTCATAAAATTATTTGATGAATGGTTCGACATAATGAACAGTACTGGTTCGAGACCAGAAAAACCTATGTGTTCACATTTTGAGGGATCCGAGACACAAGTTGCTGTGCTAGTAGAAATTATTGAGCTATTCGGGTCATCTTTAGTTAATGGGAGAGTGAATCCGTTCATGAAAGGTATAGTCATGTCATCTAAGTCTCTACTACATTTGTTCCAAGATTTACAACATGAATACTCAATTGCTTACCTAATGACAAGGAGACTCAATCAGGATGTGCTTGAACAAGCATTTGGAATAATTCGCCAAATGGGTTCTGGACATGAACATCCTGATACAGTTTCCTTCAAGTACAGAATGAGAAGGTACATTTTAACTCGCCAACATTCACTGCTTTCTGTCAACCCAAACACTAAAGTCAAAATGAATGATTCTTTGCTCGTGAATGGAATCCAGAGTTTTAAAGATAACAGTTCTCCTATTAAAAAACCATTAGACATGGAGCATGAACAGTTGGAAGAAAATGAACCGCCACTTGAAGAAAACCATGAATTGGACCAAACAGATGGTTCGCTGGAATTCACCATCCCAGATCACGAGATCGATGGCTTCAAATATGTCATGGGAGTAATAGTACATAAATTTAAATCAAAGTATGAATATCTTGGTTATATTAACATAGGTGAATTTGGTGATTGGACTAGCATGAAGAACTATGGAGGATGCAAAATGAACTCAATGAATGATGAATATGAAGCAAGTTTTGTGGTTGCAGAAGATATCTTCCGAAAACATCACAACTTAGAACTGATCGAAGAAAATAATGCTGTTGCAAATCTTTATCATAAATGTGCTATGAAAATTTCAAATATTCCTAGAGAGGTTTTAGAATATTATATCCGATGCAGAATATATTTTCGCATTCGAATCTTGAATAGAAATGCTAAAGAAGAAAACAGGAAGAAAAAATTTAAAATGAATAAAATTTCAAAATAAATCATTCAGTTTCAAAATTGTGACATTATTTCTACCCCCATTCAATCATGAGTAGCTATTAACTATAATAAAAAGTTATAAAACAGCTAAATCATTAATTAATAAATATATATTCGTTGAACTTATGTTTGGTGACTGAATAATATAGCTAGTTAATGTTGACTGAGAAGCATGGGGTTGAGTGAACACACAATTTTTCTTTTACAGTTTGGCCACAAAAATGTTTCCGCTTTTTCAAATACTTATAAATAGTTACCCAATGGAGTAAAAACTGTATCTTGGTCTCTTTTTCTCTGCCTCTTATTGTACTATTAACAGGTAAAAACAATATTGAACTGATTTTATTTTTGTCATTGCGCGAAGGTTATTCTTAGAGCTAACTCTCTGATTTTATTTACTAAAAGGCAGTGAATAAAAGGAAAAAAATTATAATGGTATACATTATAATAAAGGGTGCTTACACTTCTTCATCGGAATCTATTTGGAAATAGAACAACTTCAGTTACATTTTGATCTCATTGAAGTTTTCACTATGAATATTCGTTGTTGTTGTTGTCGACCCCGCTCCGTCACTGACACAGTGGTGGAGCCCTCACACCGAGAGACGGCGCAGCTGCCCGCCAGGGTTCCCCCAGACCCACAGGCGAGAAACCCCACTCCCCCCAGCCGGAGATGCTGAGTTTCAGCCAGGACCAGGTGATGGAAATGTGCACTGGGTCGGCTGTATGTGTGTGTAGTGCGTGTTAAATGTTATGCGTGTTGGTGAAGTGTGTGTGTGTTCCTCTCATGTACTGCACTCCCCCATCCCCCCCCCCCCCTTTACGTTCCCAGTAGAGCTACCCACCTGTCTATAAGGGGAGCAACTCCAGCTGGGTCAGTCCAGAGGTTCTCCGGAGTAAGGGTGGTAGGGACTGCAGTACAGTTGAAGAGATGTTTAGTGTCGTGCGTGTTGGTGTTACAAAGTGGACAGTGTGGTGTTGGGTGTGTGTCGGGTGATATCTTGTGTAAGTAGCTGTAGAGAAGTGGTGATTTGTTTGTCCTTAGTTGTGCGAGTTGTCTGCGTGTGTGTTTGGGTAGTGTTTGTTCGTTAGTGTTGATGTCTGGTGGTGTGGCGTTCAGAATTTTGTTGATTTGTTTGTTGTTTAGGTATGTTTGAACTGTTTGTGTGTGTATTGTTTTCATGTTTTGTTTGATGGTGTCTGTTGATGTGGTGTCTGGTGGTGTGTCTAGATTGATTGTGTAGTTGTTGTTGTTGTCATGGATGGTCTGTTTTTTGTGTCTTTGTGAGGTGTTCTGATGTGTGAGGTAGTGCAGTGGGTGGTCAGGGTGTTGTGTCTTTTGTCTGTATTGTGATGCGTGTAGTTGTAGGTGTTGTTTGAGAGGGAGGGTTTGTGTTTCGTCGTGGAGATGTTGTATGTTTGTGTCTCGTGTGCAACCTGTGGCTATCCTAAGTGCTGTGTTTTGTACAATCTGTAGTGTGTTGATGTTTGTGTCTGATGTGATGGGTGACCAAACTGTGTTACTGTACTCTAGGACGGGGCGTGTAATTGTTTTGTATGTATTTAGAAGTGTTTCTTTTGTTTTGCCCCAGTGTGTAGATGTGAGAGCTTTGATGACCTTAAGGGTCTGTTTGGCTTTTTGTGTTGTGTGTTTTATGTGTTGTGAGTATGTGAGCTTGGGGTCAAAGATGACTCCAAGTATTTTGGGGTTGCGTGTTGTGGGTAGGTCTGTGTCTTGTATTTTGAGTGTGAGTGTTGTGCTGTATTCTGCTGGATCAGGAGTGAAAAGTGTTGTTTGTGTTTTGGAGGCATTGAGTGTTAGTTGGTTTTGTTTTGTCCAGGTGTGTATCTGTTCTAGGTATGGTTGTATTTGTGCCTGTGCTTGTCTGTGGTTCTTGTGTGATGAGAGAATGGTGATGTCGTCTGCGTATGTGATGAGTTGTACTGTGGGTGGTGGTGTGGGTATGTCAGATGTGTATATGTTGAAGAGTGTTGGTGATAGGACGCCTCCTTGTGGTACTCCTGTTTTCATGTGTCTGTGTCTGGAGTTTGTTCCGTTGTATTGTGTGTAGTTGTTGCGTCCTTTTATGTAATTGGCTATGAATTTGATGACTGTGTGTGGGATGTTAGTGTTGTGGATTTTGTGAATTAGTTTGTGTATGTTGACCGTGTCAAAGGCCTTGGACATGTCCAATGCCACTGACACGGTTCTGTCTGGTGGTTGTTTCTTGTTGAAACCTTGTGTGATGATGTTGTTTATGATGTGTAGTGCTGTTGTTGTGGAGTGTTTGGTTTTGAAGCCATGTTGATGTGTTTGTGTAGTGATGTTAGGTGTTATGTACCTGTTGAGTAGGATTTTTTCTATTGTTTTGGCTAATGGTGAGAGTAGTGAGATTGGTATGAATATTCGTTCTTCGCTTGTTCATTGCATGGTTAAGGACCGCTTCACACTTGCATTTTTAACAGAGCAGAGAAAAAGCTATTCTTAAAATGTGTTCACTCATGCGTTTTATTTTATCGGTGAAGTAAAAAATTAATGTGTTTTAGCATCAGCTATAAAAAAACGCAAGTGTAACCACATTTTAAGAAGAAGTGTAAGCACCCTGTATTATAAGTCTAAAATTATAATTTTTTATGCGCAATGACCAAAAAATCACACTCTATTTTTGCTTACCTGTTCTTAAAATATCTATATCATTTCAAAAATGTTTTTACCTGTTAATAGTACAATAGGAGGCAGAGAAGAAGAGACTAAGATGCAGTTTTTACGTCCATTAGAAACGATTTATAAGTATTTGAAAAAGCGGAAACATTTTTGTGGCCCATACTGTATTATATTTTCAAATATTGGATAACTACATATTCTGGAGGATGAAGAGTCCCAATTCTAAATATCAATTTCGTTGAGATTTTTTTTATTCACATTCCTAACATTTTGTTAATTCAAAATACGTTGCAGGTAATACAGTAAGCTAGCTTTCAAAACATCAAGATGGATGTAGAAAGGTGTCGACACCTACAATTTAATATCGTAGTATTCAGGATATAAATTAGAAATGATAATAAATGTGTAGGGTTTATAATTATCACTGAAATTTGTGGTTATTTTTCATGTACGTATTTGATTAGCGCATTATAAGGTATTTTAAACTGAAAGAATTTTGATAAGTAAATATTAAAAAATATCAATTTTATTAATACAGTGTGTACACAAAAAATGTATCCACAGCCATTGAATATAAGTACAACATATAATTCATTAATTAATCTACGCATCTATGGTATCGATACATTATGCATGTCATCGTAGAAAGATAACATGCATAATCAAGTCAGTGTATACATTTTTGTGGACACACTATATATATTTAAAGTAGACTAGCATTATTTTTTTAATTAAGTATAGATTTTCTCTCTTCATTGGTTGTAAAATAGTTAACGAATTATGTGATGTTTTTGAGCAGCTTTGAATTAACACTCACTTTTGGATAGTTATAAACAATATATTTCAAATATAATTTATTTGCAATGTAGCATACTTTTATTTGATAAACAAATCCACAATGATGAGAAAATGTAATTATTTGGAACATTCAATTCTATATATTCACTGATGAAGTGTTTTTGAGATTCACTGATGAAGTTTTTTTGAGATTCACTGAATCTCAAAATAAAATAATCACGATTTTTCTACTACCACCCTAGTGTTTTTATTTATGAGAATAAGATATACAACAAGTGATTCTATTAGGAATATAAAATTATTAATATAAATAAATAGTTATTCAATATAAGAAAAATAAGCTTCTTTCTATGCAATTGAAGTATATTTCGTCAACGCCAAGAGTATCATTTCCTTCAGCGCCATTCAAAATGATGCAACGCTCTGTGCTCCAGTTTCCAATAGCATGTAAAGTCTAGTCCCAAGAGTATTATGCTGCAGCTGAAAAATATTAATAAAATAAAGATTAATAAGATCATGTGAACTTATTCAAGGTTGAAATTTTGCAAATGCAATGATCAATCCAAATTTAAAAACTAAAAAGGCACTTGACACAAAAATATTATGATAAAGTAATACATATAACATATTATATTCAAATATTGTAGAAAGTAAATTAATAAATAAAACTGTACTAGGAATAAAAACAATTATAACTTTTTAATCCATTGGAAATCTGTGTCATCAACTATTCTAATATTAACAGACATTTTTTTAATTACCTTGAAAAATGGATATACCCATGAAAATATTGATCACCTTGTAGCTTGGAGATTGTAATCAGGATTATTTTATTGTGATAAAACAGTGGAAATTCCGTGCCACCAAAATTTTTAATTTCTGACAATCTTCAAAAATGAAAATCAATCTGAAAACATGATTAGAAAAATTAATGACCATTAACATACAAACTAATTTAGAAATCAACAAATTAACAATTAATGTACAATTTTTCAGCACAAATCTTTGCCAATGATTGAGGTCATTGTTGGAAAAGATTGTACCACTAATATACTGTGGAAATTTGTAGCTAATCAAAACTTAAAAAGACCTCTCCAAGGAAAAAATTAATTTCATTGAATAATTTTTCCTATTCTATACCATTAGGGTCAAGCAGGTAAATTACGACCCTCTCAAGAGTGTCTAAGACATTCTGAACCGAAATTACATAAAAATGGCATAGCTATCAAAATAAGTGCAGTGCATGCTATAATTTATTAATTAAGTTTTTAACATGTATTTTGAAGCTATGATGTTTCTGTTGTTAGAGGTCGCAGTTTGTTAGTGTGCAGCAATTTACCTGCTTGACCCTATACAAATATTTATTAGTGGATGGAATTTAACTAATTTGCTGAAATTCAGACAATCTCTATGACTCTCAGTACTGAGTCAATAGCAGATTCAGAATCTCCTGCAGCTAAATTAATGGTTGCATAGGAATTAACTTTAAATCTCTTGCAGCTAAATTAATGGTAACATAGGAATTAATTAGAGATTTTCTGCAGTCTGCAGAGATCTACAATTTCTAAAATTGGGTTCATATTTGTGGCAGAGTCTTGGAAAAATATTCCATATTCTGCAGTTTGCATGTTTAGAATATTCATGAAGCCAGACAGCAGAATATGGAACATTTTTCCAAGACTCTCCTCTCCACACAGTCTGCATGATATGTGACATTTTCAACATTTTCTGTGCGAACAATCCCTAATTTCCTCCTATATTTACATGTATTTTAATGAGAACAGACAGCAAAATAGTAGATTTCTTGGAGAACACTTTACCAGTTCCTACAGTCTGGGGCCGCCCCGGCCCAGAATATGGGACATTTTTAACATTTTCTGTGTGAACAATCCTTTATTTCCTCCTATATTTACTACATGTATTTTATTTTTACTGAGCAATAAATATGAGCCCAATTTTAGAAATTGTAGATCTCTGCAGAGTGCAGGAAATCTTGAATTAATTCCTATGTAACCATTGTTTTAGCTGCGGGTGATTTTGAAATAATTCTTATGTAACCATTAATTTAGCTGCAGGAGATTCTGAATCTGCTGCTAGTGCTGTCCTGCTGAGAGTTAAACTCTCTCTCTCTCAAATTAAAATCTCTGTGACACAGGAGACTGTGAGACACATTATGCAGAGTGGCCTGGGAAATGAAGTTATGGCAAGGAAGCTAGACTATTGGCTATGATGCTATCTATGCAGACTATGCTAGTACCTATAACCTACCTATCATCCTATGCTCAACAGTCAGCTCATACCTACATTGCCAGTCTGCAGCAGCAGAATGAGTCTCTACTTCTAGTTCTCCCACTGCCCGCAGAGATTTTATTTTGAGAGAGTTATTCTCAGTCTCTCAGCAGCAGAAAATCTACCGGCTCCCGCAGCTAAATTAATAGTAAATTAGTAACATAGGAATTAATTCATGATATCCAGCAGAGATCTTCAATTTCTAAAATTCAATCTAAAACTCCTGCAGTGACAGTGCAGAGTCTTGGAAAAATGTTCCATATTCTGCAGTCTGTATTATTACATTGCAAAGCTAATTGTAATTTGAGAAAGTCTATTGTACTCAGCCTGACAGCCCACTATAATAATAATAATGTAGAATGTGAAGCCCGGAGCCATAGGTAAGGTAAACTGGTAAAGTAGCCTGCCACTAAGCCTGTTACCTAGTTAGGCTGTTTACTGTTGATAGCGATAGGTTTCATAGGCAACTTTTCAAGCGAAATATTTAATATATATGAAGAAATATCCATAAAAACTTCATAAAATACATTCAATAGAGTATTATATTAAATATTACTATGGAATTTATTGCATTATACCATCCATAACCAGACACAGATGAAATATTTAAAGAAAATATTACATGGCACGCAAGTATTCCATGCACATTATAGAGTTAATAGTTGATTATAACTCAACTGTTTTAACATGGATGTATTTTGTACAACGTACTTAAATAAATAAATGTTATCTAGGTACTTGAAGCAAATCAAACATATTGTTTATTGACATATTCTATCTATTATTTGCCGCACCCATACAATTCTCATTTTTTCAATTCCTTATGTGACGTCATTTGTTTATTTACATCGTTTCTGAAGACTGGAACAACTTGAAAACTTGAATTCGAAACTGAGTATACTTTTTAACTATTTATTTACTATGCTCTCACTAACTTCAGTTACATTTTTATATTTTCTTCTCTGTCAGTTTTTCCATTTCTTCGCCTTCTCCTGGAATCGAACCTGGGACTTTTGGTTGCGATGCTAGCGCGCTATCCACTCCGCCGGGGAGCTCCAATGACAATCTGCCTAAATGTTCTATATCTGCTGCTTTTTTTCACAAATTAGAGTTAATTTGAATTAATATTTCCTGTACCTTTTTGATAAGGGTCAATATCCTATTTATTTCCACTGATTTTCACCCTAGTGGATTTTTAAAGTCGTATTCATGCTACCGCCATTCAATGTTATAAACAATACTGTATTGAGAGAAGAGTTTGTTCGTATGTCTGTCTGGAGCTACTAATGAATATTATTGTGGCAGTATCTTGACTACGGCTCATGACAATTAATCAAGATATTAAAAAAACTGTGGAAATTTCAGCCCTCGTCGGGAATCGAACCCGGGTCATCAGATTCAGAGTCCGATGCGTTAGCCACTACACCACGAGGCCTTGTTAGAAAATGGAAATAAACATATATTAGTGTTACTAAACTCCGAACACCTGAAATAAACTGAATTAGGTGAGGAATATGGACACGCTAAAAAATATAAAAGCAAAGAAAGAGCTGATTTAAAATGGTTGTAATTTGTAAACTATTATTGCTAGAAGATTAAAATAGGTATCATTTTAAAGATAAGGAATCCAAGTTTCATTTCATAATAAATTCAGCATTACATGGCCACTATTAAGCTCAATAAACTTATCAAGATGAAAATGTTTATTTTATCACATTCTGTATAGAGTATTAGCATGGGAAGCCGAAAAATGTAGTCAAATTAAAAGGACTGTAATTTGTAAACTATTATAGCTAGAAGATAAAAAAAAGGATTAATTCAAAAGAGAAGAATCTCAAATTTAATTTGACATCATTCTTACACGAAGAGTATATAAAGTCACATCAATAGAGCTTTAGTTTCATTAGCGGTTTATTATCCCACGTGAGGCACAATTAACAGTGGAATAGAGAAAACTTATCCTAGTGGAGATGTTTAAAATTGAATCCGTGATCACTACAATTTATTGATTTTAGGTAAGATATGGAAATAAATAAAATAATAGTTGAATGATTTTACGTCACGTGATATGTCCACGGTGAAGTTCATAATTCAAATAAAAGAAATTCAGGTCATGAAAAAACAGCAAGGACAGAAACATCATTAACATGGTTAGAGAAATTTATTTATCTATGATTAAAAGAAATGAGTGAGAAAATTATCTGCTGAGACATAGATGAAAAAACTATTTTCATTTAATCATTAGATGTTATGAATCACATTTATTTTACACCGATTTAAATGGTATACCATCAAGAACCCATGCTAATACTCTATACAGAATTTGATAAAAAATGATGTTTTTCGTCTTGATAAGTTTATTGAGTTTGGTGGTGGTGATGTAATGCTTAATTTATTATTAAATAAAACTTGGAATTTTTATCTTTCAAATAAAACCTATTTCAATCTTCTAGCAATAAAAGTTTACAAACTACAACCATTTTAAATCGGCTATATTTTTTTTCCGGAATGATAAACCAAAGAATGATAAGGGAAGTATAAAATTCATATATTATTTTCACTATCGAATTAATTTGTATTCAATATAATTATTAGTGTAGTTACCACATACAATTTTAAACAGAAACAATAACCAATTAAGACTAAAGACAGTGGAACATTTCATCCATGTACGTTAGATGATGCGTCTGAATATGTGTTTCCATTAAAAGTTAAATCTTGTGATCATTAATATAGACTGATAATTTAATAATAATATTTTTCAATTAGAGTTTACAACCCTTATTAACAATTTAACGCCAATGCATCTCACACGTTGATTGTTATAATAAAGTCAATGAGAAAAATATATTAAAAAAGATGGAGAAGTAAATCAACAACTGGTCTCAATTACCGTAGATTTTACGGTTAACAAACTGCTATTTATATTTGTTATTGATTTATTAATGTTCTATGTTTTGCTTAATATATGTACATATTTTGCACTATATTTTGCTCTATATCTATGCTTTCTGTATTTCTTTTTCTTTTTTTATGCTATTTGAAGCAAGAGCTACCAAGCAGTCAAAATGATTGTTTCTCTGTTCCTTACAGTTAATAAAATTGTTTTTGATTGTTTGTAAGCGTGAATTCTATATTAGTAAGTGGTTATTTAAACTCAATGTTACAGTTTATTTTGTTTGAAGATTTCGAATAAAAAAAAATTCTATTCATCATCTGAGATGTGAAAAGTTAATCAAATACTGGTTTCAACTACCGTATACTTTTAATAATAAGTTTCTTCACTTACTGCTAAAGTGTTCGAGGGACCTTTGTAGTAATGACAAATAACATTTCAAAGTTATTGAAGCTAAGATATAAAGGGTAGTTTCTTTAACATCTATATCAATTTTCTGATGAACTAATTCTTAACAGAAATAATAACCAATGAACACTAAAGACAGTGCAAATGATGCGTCTGAATATGTGTTTTCATTAAAAATGCAAGTTTCTAAATAATAAATTGAAGAACGTAATTTGATGATAACATTTTTCAATTAGATTTATCAGCCCTTATTAACAATTTGACACCAATGTAACTCAAACGTTCATTGTTATAATTTAGTCAATGTGAGAAATATATTGCGATATATGTTTTTTGGGGACACCCTGTACAGAGTATATATAGTTATATAATTTGAATTTGAATTGTTAACACTAGTTATTTTCTAATACCTATAAATCTACTCTCATTATAGCAATAAAATCATAATTTTAACTAGTGTTGTCATTACCAAGCTATCATACCTACTTTCTAGATAATATATATATTCATTGAAATTTATTAAATATGTTTGGATATTTCCCGAAACATTTCTACAAGTTTTTCTCTTCCATTAAAGTATCTTTAAGGTCGGTAATAGTCGAAGTAATTCCAATGATGCTCAAAGAGTTATCACAAACTATTTAACAAATACAATAAACTATTAAATGTTAACATGAAGTGTGACACTCTGAATACCAAACCTCATCTAACAAAGCTCTTTTCATTGCCCTGAATGTGATATTAGATGGTCACAGTTTCACGGAGTTAATTGTAGAACAAAATGAGTAGTGAGAGAAGAAAATTAGTAAAGAGGTTAACAAATTGTGAAAAACTTAGGCCTCGCCGGGAATCGAACCCGGGTCATCAGATTTAGAGTCTGATGTGTTAGCCACTACACCACGAGGCCTTGTTAAATTATGGAAATAAACATATATTAGTGTTACTAAACTCCGAAGATAAATAATTAATGTGAATAGGTAAGTAGTGTGGATACGCTGAAAAATTTGGTTTGTCCAAAGGATAGATGAAGAAATTAGAGAAATGGTAAATCATTTGAATTTACCAAAACAATAAACTGAAAACTACACAGAAAAAACCTAAACCTTAAACGGAAATAAGAAATAATAATAGGTAGAAATGAAAAATACATATTATGGAAGTGTTCTAATTTTGGACGTGTACCGAACGGAGGGGAAAAGGAACATTCTAGAAGAAAATACAGTATTATTGAAAACTTATGATTAGAACACAAATAGTGCCAACAATATATATGGTGTCACCACAACTACAATGGACATTAAAACTGCTTATCAAGGGAGCATTGAGAGAAGATTCTTGTATCCAGTGGCCCGAATGTATTCAGGAGAAACTGTGCGGCAAGTAGACAGATATAATCGTTCCTGGCTTCATACCATTTATCGATACATCGGATAGGACAGTTAATAATTTTGAAGGAACACCGTCACTCAGACATATATTGTACATCTATCTAACATATCACCTCTGAAGTCTGTGAGACTTTTCCGTTTCAACCAAACTTCAGTCGATGTGGAAGTTAGAATATTAAAAAATGAGGCGTGGAAGGTTGTGCTCTTGATGGGCTGAGAATTAAATGTGTAGTCCGGCCCTTCTACTATCATCCCAGAATAGTTGCAAGAATGAAATTTCAATGGGAGTCCTTCCGTTGAAGCTTGAAGATCCATAATATACGTTGAAATTATATTCTCTATCTTTAATAATTGTTTTGGCAATGCTGTATAGATTGTGAATGGCGATAATATCATCGTATGTTCTAAGATGGGACTGGCAGCTCTCTATTTGCTGTACATGATCCTCGCATGATACACAAAATTTTCTCTAAAAGAAATTCTTCTCAATTGATTGCTTCACATCACGAAGAACGGAATTTATGCTTGGTGTAAATTCCAATAGATGTGGCTCGGCATTAAATCTGTCCAACGCAGCATTCACATGATGGAAGCCTGCTAGCCATTCGTAAAATTTTTCACATAGTTCAGCTATCTCGTCGATGTTAATTGTTCTATCTTTCCTATGACGATTGATTTCCTTTATAACAATATTTGCATAATTTAGGTATTTCAGAGTTCCTGTACCAGCATTGCAAAAGGTTTCCTTATTCAACTCTTATAGTTGGTTCATGATGTTTCCAACAGGTGCATAAGCCATATGGTTAGCGTCCATATTGAATTTAATAATCAAAGTAAGTTATTAATGGATTTTCAAACAATATAACTACTTCTTTATTATTAAAATAACAATCCGTGCAGGTTCGTCAATAATTTATAAAATTTTGTGGGTTTGGGATCAGCAGTCGAGCGATGTTCTTTGTTCTTAATACCTGCGCAGCAATCTTAGTCTCTCATATGTGTACCGTGTACCTGTAATTAACACAATACAATTATATATTAAAAATAAAACATCACAAAGAAATGATAGTAGCTAGGAACATTAAACAATAGTCATCTAAAAATGATTTTTTTAGGACGTGATTTATGTTTTTCTTAGTGCAAGTTCCCAATTGATAAAACTCGTTCTGAACAATAACTACTACCTATTAACACGTTGGGCACTTATTGTACATTATATTGTAACATATATGGTACACCACAAACTAAGCTGTGTTCAAGAAAAGGTTACTCTATTCATGTTCTTAGTTAGATAGGAAAGCTTAGACATATAAAGTTATATAGTACATATATATCAAATAATGCCAAATACAGCAAAACCTCGTACCTAGTAGACCAGCCTCCTAGTAGACAAATCTCCTATTACAGAAAGAAATTTTTGAAACTGTACTGGAAAAAACCTCGTACTAGACAAAACACAATTTTTGTCACCTGACAGTTATTCTAGTGTAAATATTACAAGGAGTAATAACTACAATACTGTTTTAAATATAAATCTCTAATTTGAATAATGCTGTTTTTAGGATAAAACATAAGGCAGAATCGGTTTCAAATTTGATGGTCGGGTCTGTGCTAAAAAAAATTGATGTAAAAAGTTATAGAAAACTAAATATGGTGAAGACTATTTTAATTTCATAAAATGATAATTTTACTTAAAACAATATACTGTATATTATATTCATTTTAATTTAAGTAAAAAATTCATTCTGTTTCTAAATTTGTTTCCCTTCAAAATAGTATGTTGGTCACCATTAATTTGGCATTAAAGCTATCATAAAAAAATAGAGCTATCGAAATATTAAAGTTACCGCTTTACTTTTAGAGAAAACGATGTTGGTCCAGTAGGAAACTGATAAAGTGAGTTTCTTACTAAACCTAATAAACTTAGAACGTAACTCTGGTCTACTACGAGACTTTCCTGTAGGCTATTCTTCGAATTTATAAAAAACTTAACGTGCAAAAATATCAAAAATCTGCCAGACTGATTTCAATATATTAGTATTATTGTCAATCTTATATAGATCCAAATATCTGAATTCTTGAATTTATCAATTGAAATATCAAAGTTTATTTTTTAATCTTTAATTATGTGTTGAATTAATTATCTTTTGATATAAATTGGAATGTTAGATAAGGAAAAATGTTTGTTTAATTTAGCCTGATTGTGAGAAGAGAAAATTAATAATCATGGAGTTATGATAAACTACTCTACAGCTTTTTAACATTAATTTAAAACAATTCAAGTTTAATTTAAACTAAGTCAAGTTTAATTTAAACTAAGTCAAGTTTAATTTAAACTAAGTCAAGTTTAATTTAATATAAATCAAGTTATATTTAAAATAAATCAAGTTATATTTAAAATAAGTCAAGTTATATTTAAAATAGTTCAACTTTAATTTAAAATAGTTCAACTTTAATTTAAAATAGTTCAACTTTAATTTAAAATAGTTCAACTTTAATTTAAAATAGTTCAAGTTTAATTTAAAACTAAAATTCTATGGGCCTTCGATATCACACATAGGAAGCTCTGCACTAATATCATTATATTAGTAATGGGAGGGAATGAGATCATGAGAGTAGTGAAATGAGTGGTGAGAATTTAGTTAGATGAGAGAAATGAAATGAAATGAGAGAAGTGAGTGAAATGAGAGGAGAAAAGTGAGTGAAATGAGAGAAGTGAGTGAAATAAGAGAAGTGAGCGAAATGAGAGAAGTGAGAATTTAGTGAGATGAGAGAATTGAAATGAGAGAAGTGAGCAATGGAAGATTATGGTGGGCAATGAAAGATTATGGTGGGCAATGAAAGATTATGGTGGGCAATGAAAGATTATGGTGGGCAAAGAAAGATTATGGTGGGCAATGAAAGATTATGGTTGGCAATGAAAGATTATGGTGGGCAATGAAAGATTATGGTGGGTAATGAAAGATTATGGTAGGCAATGATAGATTATGGTTGGCAATGAAAGATTATGGTGGGCAATGAAAGATTATGGTGGGCAATGAAAGATTATGGTTGGCAATGAAAGATTATGGTGGGCAATGAAAGATTATGGTGGGCAATGAAAGATTAGGGTGGGAAATGAAAGATTATGGCAGGCAATGAAAGATTATGGTGTGAAATGAAAAAGATTAAGGTGGCAATGAAAGATTATGGTGGGCAATGAAAAAGATTAAGGTGGCAATGAAAGATTATGGTGGACAATGAAAGATTATGGTGGGCAATGAAAGATTAGGGTGGACAATGAAATATTATGGTGGGCAATGAAAGATTATGGTCAATTAGCATCTATTTATGTATTCAATTACCTTTTATTTAAGTAGTCAATTAGCATTTATTTATGTGTTCAATTACCTTTTATTTAAGTATTCAATTAGCATTTATTTACGGGTTCAATTACCTTTTAATTAAGTATTTAATTAGCATTTATTTAAGTATTCAATTACCTTTTATTTAAGCATTCAATTAGCATTTATTTATGTATTCAATTACCTTTTATTTAAGTATTCAATTAGCATTTATTTACGGGTTCAATTACCTTTTATTTAAGTATTCAATTAGCATTTATTTATGTATTCAATTACCTTTTATTTAAGTAGTCAATTAGCATTTATTTATGGATTCCATTACCATTTACTTAAGTATTCAATTAGCATTTATTTATGGATTCAATTACCATTTACTTAAGTATTTTATTATCAAATTGCTTATTGGCATGAAGCCTCTCATAAATCCAAAAAAGCTATTTTTCAGGAGAGGCATTTCAGTGAGCGATATTGTTGATTTGCAAGAACAAGTAATGAACAAAAAGAATTATTTTCGAGTTATTCATATTTACACATAAATCTTAAAATACTGATTTATTTAGTACTAGTTTCATAATTGTAGCTCAAAATTGACTGCTAGAGAGGCTAAATGTCCTAACGATAATCATTAAATGGTGTCTAGGACATTTGTCCACGAACATTACATCCACGAATTTTTTATTTTTTATTCTAAAGTGTTAAGGGATATTTTAATGGCATATTTCGCTCTTACATCAATAGGCAGGTGTAAATAAACAATAGTATAAGAGTTACTTAAGCAGAAACATTTCATATGAACACATTTTTTTATCTATCGATTAGAGTTATAATAGCAAGAATAAATGTGTGGACACGAAAGAGAAAAAATAGTTACAATAGAAGTAACTAATAATTTTTTTATATGTTTTTATTATGAGTCAGAAAATACGGAAGAGTCAGATAACACGGACATTTCAACGCTTTAACAATTAAACGTAACACTAAAAAGTTCCAAGCTAATTCTTTGATATCACATTTAATTATCAATCACTTGCTTGGTAGCATTTAATATAGATGTATATTGTATGTAGTATATGTATTCTCTGTTAAAAAACTGATTTCTAAAACATTATTGTTTCTAATAACCTATTATACTATTGATGATTATTGTAGTTACCGTGAAATAAACACCACAAAAATGTATCCGTTTTCTATGTTCAAGTAAGAAATGTGATGTTTTATTTAAGAACATCTGAAATAACATCAAGATATACCTATCAATTATTACAGAGTTCATGAGACCTGGTTCTAATGAATGCAGGACCCTGGCTGTATATCATTAAAAAAATTATTTAGTTTTATTATTTTACTGTTGCCGGCCAGCAGGAGCAGAGGATTGCAATATGAATTAAGGCAAAGGCCATAAACTTTTAATTACCATCAACAAAGGGTGTTTTCTACGTTTATATTGCAGAATATATATGTATAATACAAAAATAAAAACACATTATAAATATATAACAAAAAAAAATGCATTTCGTGGACGAATAATAATTGTCTGTGGACGCATTAAATGTAAGTATCATCGAATACCATATATTCAAATAATTAAGCAACTCAAGATTTCTATCTCTTAGAACTAATCTCTAGTAATTTATAATTATAGGTATTCAACCAGTATTTTGAATATTTTTTTAATAATTGAAATATATTTCAAATGAAAATAATAAACTACTTATCTAATTGTAAAAAGTAATTAATAAAGATAATTATATAAGAACTGAGTAAAACATGGATAAATTACGTACTCCAGATCAAGAATAATTTTCGTCTCTTCAGACCGATCAGAAATAGATACCTATAGTATTTGATTTACATGAAAAACATACGTATCATAAATGAATATAATAATTAATTAACTATATTAATAATATGATAGAGTATTTGTTAAGCCAGAATTATAAAATGATTAATTAGGCCCAGTTTTGAATCCTCTATCATAAAGAATCTGAAACTAATAATTAATACTGTATTACCACATTATAACCATTAAGCCACATGGTAACCATGTGTGTAGATGTACCGCGCAATTTGCCGATTTTACTCAGTCCCGAGAACGCGCTG
>CANNZV010006052.1:0-21198 GCA_947561585.1 Caprella mutica
CTACAGCAATGATAGTGAAAGACAAACAATAATATAAAAAAATATCTATAGAGGTTCTTACACTGTAATTTTTGCTGTTGATCGCACAGCTTGTATATCTAATATATTCAAAATAGGCAATATTGGTGGAATAATTAGAATAATTACGAAAAATCTCTTCACAACAAATATCATCACTATTAATATTCATAAAAAATGGGGAGGAAATAAGAGGTGCTTTCCTTATAAAAGAAATTTGCTGTTAGAGAATAATAGAACGGATAAACACAAAAGATCAAATTATTATATCCTTTGTCTCATACAAATCTAAACGTACCCAATGTCTGATGATCTGTAAATCCATCAATGAGGAAAATAATTAAACTATAATGGGTACTTGGTAAAGCGCATAAATTCGCCAAGACTTTTAAATGACATTGACCATCCAATAATCTTTAGATTATAAATGACTGACCTGATCGTTCCCAAAATCTGACAAACTAATTCCTGTATATTGACCAATCGGCCGCCCACCAAATTTCAGGCAATTTGTTAAATACATTTGAATTATTCTGTTAAAAATGACCTTCACCTTTGATCGGATCGTTCCCAAAATTTTACCAGATGGTTACTCGACATTGACCATTCGTGCTACCAAATTTCCGGCAATTTGGATGAAAACTTTTGAGTTATTGAGTTAAAATGACCTTCAATTTTGACCAGATCGCTTCCAAAAAATGATATAACAGTGTTTTTCCTTTTGACAAATGATTATTTATTGGCTTATTACTTTTAAGGGTATAAGCCCGGCTAGCTCAGTCGGTAGAGCACGAGACTTTTAATCTCGGGGTCGTGGGTTCGAGCCCCACGTTGGGCGTGTGTTTTAACCAGTGTTCAGAGCTGTAAAACAGATGTTTGACGAGACCACTTAATAGAAAATTGACAAGTGTGGTAATGTAAAAAAACAAGTAACTTGTTACTATTTCTGACTTGATGAATATTGATAGAGAGAGGATTTTCAAAAAATAATCATATTGGACTATGTGAAAATAATAAGATTAATAGAGAGTCCTAGAAATATGAACTAACAACAAAAAGACGGAATCATTATAAGACAAAGTCCTAGGAAGAAATTTTTATCATATTTGGGCATTGGAAATTTAGGTGTTGAATGTGACGATAACTATCAAATTGAAAGCATATTCATCAGTGCTTTGTAAATCCTAATTAATTAAAATTTACTATTTGATTTCTAATGCCAATATAAAAAATAAAACCCCTTACAAATTTATTCTGCATATGCTAGTTGATGCAGTCCCTATATGAATGTCAAACGATATATAAAGAAATCCTAAACGTAGGACTCGAACCAACAACCTCAAATAAAAGTTCAGACTGACCTAATGGATATATTATTGACCGTAGACCGCTCAATCAACTGAACTAAAATATCTATGTATATTCTGTGGATAATTTAATTGAAATGTGTAATTACAAGTTAGTGATTATAAGATCGATCAAATTCAAATTTTCCGGTTTCCAATTATTGACACACACCAGCAGTTAAAACAAGAGAGTACGTTTTAATGGATTGAACCACTTCGAATCATAATCCAAAGTCAAATAGTGATTGAAAATAAAAGATTTTTTAAACTATATTCGTGCTCACATTAACAATAGAAAAGTATTTCGAACCGTAAAAAGATACAAGCTAATCAATCAAAATCTATAGTTGAACATGGAATGAAATTTTGGATTTTAACATGGGACCTAAAGTTACTTCAAAGTCAAGGTAAAAGGTCAAATTCAGTTAGAAACAGCAACTCAGGTTGATACAGGCTTTTACAGATATAAAACCGTCGAATAATATTATCAAATAAAAAAAATATATATAAAAGCAAATTAATCACGACATTTCAAATCATTCTATAAATATTTTAGGAAGAATAACGAAAGCTGTGCATTATCTTCACACGTTTGACAACCAACATTTGTAAATCCCAACAACATCTTTGTTTCTAAGTTAATGAGTTACTTGTACTTGTCAACTGCCACAACTGTGCGGTTGTGCCAAACACCTGTAGCTTGAAATCTCCCAACATCATTCAAAATTGTCGCCCAACGTGGGGCTCGAACCCACGACCCCGAGATTAAGAGTCTCGTGCTCTACCGACTGAGCTAGCCGGGCATATCTAATATCAATGTAACAATATTACAAAAGAGAATAAAATTCAAACAATATACAAATGAAAAGTTAAGTAGAATATCAAGGCATGCACCCACCTGTAGGAACAATTTTTCATACCTATTAATAAAACAGGCTGGGTATCAATATAATAATCGATCGATCATACTCTACAGCAATGATAGTGAAAGACAAACAATAATATAAAAAAAATATCTATAGAGGTTCTTACACTGTAATTTTTGCTGTTGATCGCACAGCTTGTATATCTAATATATTCAAAATAGGCAATATTGGTGGAATAATTAGAATAATTACGAAAAATCTCTTCACAACAAATATCATCACTATTAATATTCATAAAAAATGGGGAGGAAATAAGAGGTGCTTTCCTTATAAAAGAAATTTGCTGTTAGAGAATAATAGAACGGATAAACACAAAAGATCAAATTATTATATCCTTTGTCTCATACAAATCTAAACGTACCCAATGTCTGATGATCTGTAAATCCATCAATGAGGAAAATAATTAAACTATAATGGGTACTTGGTAAAGCGCATAAATTCGCCAAGACTTTTAAATGACATTGACCATCCAATAATCTTTAGATTATAAATGACTGACCTGATCGTTCCCAAAATCTGACAAACTAATTCCTGTATATTGACCAATCGGCCGCCCACCAAATTTCAGGCAATTTGTTAAATACATTTGAATTATTCTGTTAAAAATGACCTTCACCTTTGATCGGATCGTTCCCAAAATTTTACCAGATGGTTACTCGACATTGACCATTCGTGCTACCAAATTTCCGGCAATTTGGATGAAAACTTTTGAGTTATTGAGTTAAAATGACCTTCAATTTTGACCAGATCGCTTCCAAAAAATGATATAACAGTGTTTTTCCTTTTGACAAATGATTATTTATTGGCTTATTACTTTTAAGGGTATAAGCCCGGCTAGCTCAGTCGGTAGAGCACGAGACTTTTAATCTCGGGGTCGTGGGTTCGAGCCCCACGTTGGGCGTGTGTTTTAACCAGTGTTCAGAGCTGTAAAACAGATGTTTGACGAGACCACTTAATAGAAAATTGACAAGTGTGGTAATGTAAAAAAACAAGTAACTTGTTACTATTTCTGACTTGATGAATATTGATAGAGAGAGGATTTTCAAAAAATAATCATATTGGACTATGTGAAAATAATAAGATTAATAGAGAGTCCTAGAAATATGAACTAACAACAAAAAGACGGAATCATTATAAGACAAAGTCCTAGGAAGAAATTTTTATCATATTTGGGCATTGGAAATTTAGGTGTTGAATGTGACGATAACTATCAAATTGAAAGCATATTCATCAGTGCTTTGTAAATCCTAATTAATTAAAATTTACTATTTGATTTCTAATGCCAATATAAAAAATAAAACCCCTTACAAATTTATTCTGCATATGCTAGTTGATGCAGTCCCTATATGAATGTCAAACGATATATAAAGAAATCCTAAACGTAGGACTCGAACCAACAACCTCAAATAAAAGTTCAGACTGACCTAATGGATATATTATTGACCGTAGACCGCTCAATCAACTGAACTAAAATATCTATGTATATTCTGTGGATAATTTAATTGAAATGTGTAATTACAAGTTAGTGATTAAAAGATCGATCAAATTCAAATTTTCCGGTTTCCAATTATTGACACACACCAGCAGTTAAAACAAGAGAGTACGTTTTAATGGATTGAACCACTTCGAATC
Organism: Caprella mutica; assembly: GCA_947561585.1. Classification (NCBI taxonomy): domain Eukaryota; kingdom Metazoa; phylum Arthropoda; class Malacostraca; order Amphipoda; family Caprellidae; genus Caprella; species Caprella mutica. The sequence continues at coordinate 3,923 of CANNZV010006052.1, forward strand.
ATAATCCAAAGTCAAATAGTGATTGAAAATAAAAGATTTAAACTATATTCGTGCTCACATTAACAATAGAAAAGTATTTCGAACCGTAAAAAGATACAAGCTAATCAATCAAAATCTATAGTTGAACATTGAATGAAATTTTGGATTTTAACATGGGACCTAAAGTTACTTCAAAGTCAAGGTAAAAGGTCAAATTCAGTTAGAAACAGCAACTCAGGTTGATACAGGCTTTTACAGATATAAAACCGTCGAATAATATTATCAAATAAAAAAAAATATATATAAAAGCTAATTAATCACGACATTTCAAATCATTCTATAAATATTTTAGGAAGAATAACGAAAGCTGTGCATTATCTTCACACGTTTGACAACCAACATTTGTAAATCCCAACAACATCTTTGTTTCTAAGTTAATGAGTTACTTGTACTTGTCAACTGCCACAACTGTGCGGTTGTGCCAAACACCTGTAGCTTGAAATCTCCCAACATCATTCAAAATTGTCGCCCAACGTGGGGCTCGAACCCACGACCCCGAGATTAAGAGTCTCGTGCTCTACCGACTGAGCTAGCCGGGCATACCTAATATCAATGTAACAATATTACAAAAGAGAATAAAATTCAAACAATATACAAATGAAAAGTTAAGTAGAATATCAAGGCATGCACCCGCCTGTAGGAACAATTTTTCATACTTATGAATAAAACAGGCTGGGTATCAATATAATAATCGATCGATCATACTCTACAGCAATGATAGTGAAAGACAAACAATAATATAAAAAAATATATATAGAGGTTCTTACACTGTAATTTTTGCTGTTGATCGCACAGCTAGTATATCTAATATATTCAAAATAGGTAATATTGGTGGAATAATTAGAAAAATTACGAAAAATCTCTTCACAACAAATATCATCACTATTTAATATTCATAAAAAATGAGGAGAAAATAAGAGGTGCTTTCCTTATAAAAGAAATTCGCTGTTAGAGAATAATAGAACGGATAAACACAAAAGATCAAATTATTATATCCTTTGCCTCATACAAATCTAAACGTACCCAATGTCTGATGATCTGTAAATCCATCAATGAGGAAAATAATTAAACTATAATGGGTACTTGGTAAAGCGCATAAATTCGCCAAGACTTTTAAATGACATTGACCATCCAATAATCTTTAGATTATAAATGACTGACCTGATCGTTCCCAAAATCTGACAAACTAATTCCTGTATATTGACCAATCGGCCGCCCACTAAATTTCAGGCAATTTGTTGAATACATTTGAATTATTCTGTTAAAAATGACCTTCACCTGTTATCGGATCGTTCCCAAAATTTTACCAGATGGTTACTCGACATTGACCATTCGTCCTACCAAATTTCCGGCAATTTGGATGAAAACTTTTGAGTTATCGAGTTAAAATGACCTTCAATTTTGACCAGATCGCTTCCAAAAAATGATAGAGTGTTTTTCCTTTTGACAAATGATTATTTATTGGCTTATTACTTTTGAAGGTATAAGCCCGGCTAGCTCAGTCGGTAGAGCACGAGACTTTTAATCTCGGGGTCGTGGGTTCGAGCCCCACGTTGGGCGTGTGTTTTAACCAGTGTTCAGAGCTGTAAAACAGATGTTTGACGAGACCACTTAATAGAAAATTGACAAGTGTGGTAATGTAAAAAAACAAGTAACTTGTTACTATTTCTGACTTAATGAATATTGATAAAGAAAGAGGATTTTCAAAAAATAATCATATTGGACTATGTGAAAATAATAAGATTAATAGAGAGTCCTAGAAATATGAACTAACAACAAAAAGACGGAATCATATAAGACAAAGTCCTAGGAAGAAATTTTTATCATATTTGGGCATTCGAAATTTAGGTGTTGAATGTGACGATAATTATCAAATTGAAAGCATATTCATCAGTGCTTTGTAAATCCTAATTAATTAAAATTTACTATTTGATTTCTAATGCCAATATAAAAAATAAAACCCCTTACAAATTTATTCTGCATATGCTAGTTGATGCAGTCCCTATATGAATGTCAAACGATATATAAAGAAATCCTAAACGTAGGACTCGAACCAAAAACCTCAAATAAAAGTTCAGACTGACCTAATGGATATATTATTGACCGTAGACCGCTCAATCAACTGAACTAAAATATCTATGTATATTCTGTGGATAATTTAATTGAAATGTGTAATTATAAGTTAGTGATTAAAAGATCGATCAAATTCAAATTTTCCGGTTTCCAATTATTGACACACACCAGCAGTTAAAACAAGAGAGTACGTTTTAATGGATTGAACCACTTCGAATCATAATCCAAAGTCAATTAGTGATTGAAAATAAAAGATTTAAACTATATTCGTGCTCACATTAACAATAGAAAAGTATTTCGAACCGTAAAAAGATACAAGCTAATCAATCAAAATCTATAGTTGAACATTGAATGGAATTTTGGATTTTAATATGGGACCTAAAGTTACTTCAAAGTCAAGGTAAAAGGTCAAATTCAGTTAGAAACAGCAACTCAGGTTGATACAGGCTTTTACAGATATAAAACCGTCGAATAATATTATCAAATAAAAAAATATATATATAAAAGCTAATTAATCACGACATTTCAAATCATTCTATAAATATTTTAGGGAGAATAAAGAAAGCTGTGCATTATCTTCACACGTTTGACAACCAACATTTGTAAATCCCAACAACATCTTTGTTTCTAAGTTAACGAGTTACTTGTACTTGTCAACTGCCACAACTGTGCGGTTGTGCCAAACACCTGTAGCTTGAAATCTCCCAACATCATTCAAAATTGTCGCCCAACGTGGGGCTCAAACCCACGACCCCGAGATTAAGAGTCTCGTGCTCTACCGACTGAGCTAGCCGGGCATATCTAATATCAATGTAACAATATTACAAAAGAGAATAAAATTCAAACAATATACAAATGAAAAGTTAAGTAGAATATCAAGGCATGCACCCACCTGTAGGAACAATTTTTCATACTTATGAATAAAACAGGCTGGGTATCAATATAATAATCGATCGATCATACTCTACAGCAATGATAGTGAAAGACAAACGATAATATAAAAAAATATATATAGAGGTTCTTACACTGTAATTTTTGCTGTTGATCGCACAGCTTGTATATCTAATATATTCAAAATAGGTAATATTGGTGGAATAATTAGAATAATTACGAAAAATCTCTTCACAACAAATATCATCACTATTTAATATTCATAAAAAATGGGGAGGAAATAAGAGGTGCTTTCCTTATAAAAGAAATTCGCTGTTAGAGAATAATAGAACGGATAAACACAAAAGATCAAATTATTATATCCTTTGCCTCATACAAATCTAAATGTACCCAATGTCTGATGATCTGTAAATCCATCAATGAGGAAAATAATTAAACTATAATGGGTACTTGGTAAAGCGCATAAATTCGCCAAGACTTTTAAATGACATTGACCATCCAATAATCTTTAGATTATAAATGACTGACCTGATCGTTCCCAAAATCTGACAAACTAATTCCTGTATATTGACCAATCGGCCGCCCACCAAATTTCAGGCAATTTGTTGAATACATTTGAATTATTCTGTTAAAAATGACCTTCATCTTTGATCGGATCGTTCCCAAAATTTTACCAGATGGTTACTCGACATTGACCATTCGTCCTACCAAATTTCCGGCAATTTGGATGAAAACTTTTGAGTTATTGAGTTAAAATGACCTTCAATTTTGACCAGATCGCTTCCAAAAAATGATATAAGTGTTTTTCCTTTTGACAAATGATTATTTATTGGCTTATTACTTTTAAAGGTATTAGCCCGGCTAGCTCAGTCGGTAGAGCACGAGACTTTTAATCTCGGGGTCGTGGGTTCGAGCCCCACGTTGGGCGTGTGTTTTAACCAGTGTTCAGAGCTGTAAAACAGATGTTTGACGAGACCACTTAATAGAAAATTGACAAGTGTGGTAATGTAAAAAAACAAGTAACTTGTTACTATTTCTGACTTAATGAATATTGATAAAGAAAGAGGATTTTCAAAAAATAATCATATTGGACTATGTGAAAATAATAAGATTAATAGAGAGTCCTAGAAATATGAACTAACAACAAAAAGACGGAATCATATAAGACAAAGTCCTAGGAAGAAATTTTTATCATATCCCAGGCAGCAAAACAACGTCGGTACGACATTGTATTAGCATTGTAACATTGTATCAAGGTCGTCTTGTTGTTTCACAATGTTGTGCGAACATCGATACAACGTTGTGAATTTAGTCAATCACATATTAACGTTGGCACAACATCGGACGAACATCGAACAACAATGTGAATTAAGTAGATCATTCAGCAATGTTCGTACAACATCGGATGGACATCAAATAACAATCTGAAATTAGTAGGTCATTCAACAATGTTCGTACAACATCGGATGGACATCGAATAACTATCTGAAATTAGTAGGTCTTTCAACAATGTTCGTAAAACATCGGATGGACATCGAATAACATTCTGAAATTAGTAGGTCATTCAACAATGTTCGTACAACATCGGATGGACATCGAATAACTATCTGAAATTAGTAGGTCTTTCAACAATGTTCGTACAACATCGGATGGACATCGAATAACAATCTGAAATTAGTAGATCATTCAGCAATGTTCGTACAACATCGGATGGACATCAAATAACTATCTGAAATTAGTAGGTCATTACACAATGTTCGTACAACATCGGATGGACATCAAATAACTATCTGAAATTAGTAGGTCATTACACAATGTTCGTACAACATCGGACCAACATCGAATAATAATGTGAAATTAGTAGGTCATTACACAATGTTCGTACAATATCGGACCAACATCGAATAATAATGTGAATTAAGTAGGTCATTCAACAATGTTCGTACAACATCGGATGGACATCGAATAACTATCTGAAATTAGTAGATCATTCAGCAATGTTCGTACAACATCGGATGGACATCAAATAACAATCTGAAATTAGTAGGTCATTCAACAATGTTCGTACAACATCGGATGGACATCGAATAACTATCTGAAATTAGTAGATCATTCAGCAATGTTCGTACAACATCGGATGGACATTAAATAACAATCTGAAATTAGTAGATCATTCAGCAATGTTCGTACAACATCGGATGGACATCAAATAACTATCTGAAATTAGTAGGTCATTACACAATGTTCGTACAACATCGGATGGACATCAAATAACTATCTGAAATTAGTAGGTCATTACACAATGTTCGTACAACATCGGATGGACATCGAATAACATTCTGAAATTAGTAGGTCATTCATTAATGTTCGTACAACATCGGACCAACATCGAATAATAATGTGAAATTAGTAGGTCATTACACAATGTTCGTACAATATCGGACTAACATCGAATAATAATGTGAATTAAGTAGGTCATTCAACAATGTTCGTACAACATCGGATGGACATCGAATAACTATCTGAAATTAGTAGATCATTCAGCAATGTTCGTACAACATCGGATGGACATCAAATAACAATCTGAAATTAGTAGGTCATTCAACAATGTTTGTACAACATCGGATGGACATCGAATAACTATCTGAAATTAGTAGGTCATTCATTAATGTTCGTACAACATCGGACCAACATCGAATAATAATGTGAAATTAGTAGGTCATTACACAATGTTCGTACAATATCGGACCAACATCGAATAATAATGTGAATTAAGTAGGTCATTCAACAATGTTCGTACAACATCGGATGGACATCGAATAACTATCTGAAATTAGTAGATCATTCAGCAATGTTCGTACAACATCGGATGGACATCAAATAACAATCTGAAATTAGTAGGTCATTCAACAATGTTCGTACAACATCGGATGGACATCGAATAACTATCTGAAATTAGTAGATCATTCAGCAATGTTCGTACAACATCGGATGGACATCAAATAACAATCTGAAATTAGTAGGTCATTCAACAACGTTCGTACAACATCAGACAAACATCGAATAACAATTTGAAATTAATAGGTCATTCAACAACGTTGGAACAACATCGGAAAGCATCGAATAACAGTGAATTAGGTAGGTCATTCACCAATGTTGGTACAACATCGTACGAACATAGATTAATATTTTGAATTTAGTAGGTCATCCATCAATGTTGGTACAATATCGGACGAACCTCTGTAACTAATGTGAATTATATTGTTCATTCACCAATTCTATGACACAGCGGATGAACATTGCCTGTTTTATCCCCTTATTTAATAAAGAGCAATATGTGAAGATTTATATATAATTTTTTTTTGTTTGTAACTTCTTTAGAAATAATAATCAATGTTCATTTAGATGAAATTCGTAAAGTGGCTACGAGATTTTGTACATAAATGTTTTTTTTTTTAAATAAAGAAGATAAGTAAAGTGTATACGCTTCAACTATAAATATAATTGCCATTGAACAATATTATCTATTTGTGAGAAACTGTAGTGTGAGATTTTGAGCACTTAATAAATGCCGTCATTTATGACGGGCACCGGTACACTAGTAATGTAAATCCCACCTATATAATAAAACCCCAGAAACATTTATTTACTTATTTGCTTATTTATATATTTTTTTTTTGTCCGTAATTTCTCCTATCTAAAAACATTAACTAACAATTAAATTTCTTTATGGCAAGATGTATCATGAATACAGACTGCTAAAATAATAATAATGCAGAGAAATTTTTTCTTCATTTTGGAGTTTATAGAAAAATATAAATATTTTGAAAATTATTAATAATAATGTAATCATGATACGCACGGGATTAAATTTAATTATTCAATTCTTATGTTTTTATTTCAATGAGAGAGTACACTTTTAACGGGTTAAGAGCCAAAATTGAAACTTTGAAACACGTTATTTTTAACGGGAAAATACACTAGTAACATCCCAGCAAACATGAATGTATCTATTCGATGTCTATACGACTCTGTGAAACCTCTCTTCCGACATCGAATACCAGTAACAAATTAGACATGGTGACATCAAGTAGACATCAAACCGATATCCGTTTGCACCGCTAAACCGCATCACATCAAGTATATTTGGCATCGAAGCGATACCGTTATACAGCGTTGAATAGAAAGATAAATTACGACATCCAACATACATAGGGATTCTCCATCGAACAGACGCCTAATTATATATCTAATATGCTTCGAAACGATATCCACTTGCATCCAATAAATAAATAAATTAAAATTGAAAACCTTTACTTCAATGATATAACGTACTGTACGTTTAGATGCATATCAATTTGATTAATTTTACATAATGTTATATATAAATTAAATGGGAAGAAATGAAGTGACGTGTCCGGGTATCGTTCGTGGGTCCAACCATCGTCGTGCCTGTAGCTCTGTCACTTTGCTACCGTGAATGCATTTGACTAAAAAAATTTTGATATTAAACTACCCGGAGATACTTGAAGATATTTTAAAGTGAATAGAACAATATATACAAGCACCGCTTTTATAACCAAAATCACAACTTATTCTTATTACAAATAGTAATGAGTTGGTCATATTTTTATAAAATTGTAACTCCTTGAAAATTTGGTTCTCTATGAGTTCAAATTAAAGAAAATGTTTAGAGGCCACGACTTAGAATAAAGATGAAAGCTCTGTGATGAAAGTTCAAAGTAATGAATGCATTAATTAAAATTTGACCATAGATTAACTCTCGCTCAGTAAATATAGGTCATAATAGTTGAGTAATTAGTCTGATATTTTGACTTATATAATTGTGTTTCATTGAACAATCAGGAATTTTGTGCTCTGTGAAATATTTTTAGCAATAGGGTATATGTTCCAAGTTATTAATAGGGTCTATATTTTTTTGAACACGTGATAAAGGAAAATATAATCATTATTATTAAACCACTATTTAATTAGTAACATAATAGCTGAAGGTATGATACCATTTGAAATAAAAGTTAAATAATAGGTAGTTATTATATATAGATTTATTGAGTCCGATTATCACTTTAAGTTTGATGATCTATAATGTGAATCACTGAATTTTAATAGTCTCATTTGCAGCTTTTGGCACTAGGTGAAAGCTCAAGTTATCGGATATGGGGTTCCGTATTTTACGTAGAAAAATTATTTATGTATTAATTTCTATTTCTAAACTTGTATTTTACGTACTGGTATCATGGATACCAATTTAGGTAAGAATTTAATAATGATAATTATTATATTTATTTCTTACATATTCGAAAATGTGGAACCGTCCGATAACAGAGAATTTACTCTAAAATGGAACATGTTAAATAGCCCACCAACTTTTAATTATTGACGTTAAGTAGAGGTTTAACCAGAGGCCATGTCGCTGACGTCAAAAGGAAATGAAATACAAGGAACTGGAAGAAGCAGTCAGAAAAGAAAGTGGCTAGATGGACAAAGTCACGAAGCTCATGGATGCTGAAAAGCTACTCCGTGATTGCTGTCACTTACCTAGTAATGTGGCTGCACTCAAGGAAGGAAGAGGGAAATGAAGAGGAGAGGTGATAGTAAATGAAATCTACGAGCCTACCTAACACAAAATCTAAGACCTCGTACGTAATTGTAGAGCGCTATCCTCTTAAACTGCATGGAGAGTTAAAAACACTATATACATGGTAAATATAAAATAGACAATACATAATCCAAACTACAACAGTTTGGACGCCACCCCCTTCTCTTCTATTCACCAATGACAGCTTCAGGAGCCCCTCCGGGCTTATTTACAATAAGCAGTTTAGATAGATTCATCACATTAAATGCAGCCATCGAAAAATCACTTGATTGGTTATCCATTTCGTTTTCACAGTACTGGAGGAACATTGTTCAACAACCGATGTTCCAATATCGCTTACTTTTCGTTGATCCAGTTCACAATCGCACCAGCGTGCCAATGCTCAATCGTAAACTTACAACTGCCGTAGTCCCCTATAAGTGTATTAATTATTGGGAATAGTTTAAAGGGAGCACTACATATGTTATATAGAAAGCTACAATCCAATTGAATAGAAATTATTCTTACATTTCTATACGTATTATAAAACAGGAAGATAAGAAAATGAATTTCCAAATTTGAAACGATTTTTTAAAACTACGTATCGGTTTTCGCACTTCTGGTCGAAGTATAAATTCATATATCGTTTGGAAACAGACATGCTGACGTCAAGATGATGCTGTTAAAACCATGAATAGGTTTTCGTGTTTCTACTCGGAGTGTAAATTCAGATATCATTTAGAAACAGACATTCTGATATCTACTATGAGTCGAAATGGTTGCTAAGTCGATACCCACCGTTAGCGCTACGAATTCGACAGCAAACGGCATCGAATCGACATTCATATGTTTGTTGGGATATAATATATCATTTAATAACGTTAGTAGAAGATCTGACAGGCATTAGTAAGCAAGGAGAATTTACTTGATTTTATTATGTAATTTTACAACAGCATTTTAACATACGGTACTTTATAGTGATGCGATTCTAGTAGTCTGATAGTACATTATCACATGGTCTCTTTTCTCTTATAGTACATCATCACAGTGACTCTTTTCTCTGATAGTACACCATCGCAGTGACTCTTTTCTCTGATTGTACATCATCACAGTGACTCTTTTCTCTGATAGTACACCATCACAGTGACTCTTTTCTCTGATAGTACACCATCACAGTGACTCTTTTCTCTGATAGTACACCATCACAGTGACTCTTTTCTCTGATAGTACATTATCACAGTGACTCTTTTCTCTGATAGTACATCATCACAGTGACTCTTTTCTCTGATAGTACATCATCACAGTGACTCTTTTCTCTGATAGTACATCATCACAGTGACTCTTTTCTCTGATAGTACATCATCAAAGTGACTCTTTTCTCTGATAGTACATCATCACAGTGACTCTTTTCTCTGATAGTACATCATCACAGTGACTCTTGAAATATAATAGCTGAAACTAAATTATCAGATAGGTAATATTTAAAAATAATAGTTAATAAATAACAACTAGATAATTAACGTATACATCTTTTTTTATTTCTTTAGGTACCTGTTTTGTTATACAATTATTCAAAAAGGGATATTGCGTCATTTCTTTGTTTAAAAACAATGAAGCTGCAACACTGCTAACCTATCCGAATTCCTGCAATTTACAGTCAGTGTTAGTTTTCGGAAAAAATAGGGTGAAACATGACAGAATAAATAACAATTATAAATCCAAATGAATATAAACTATATTTATTTTTAATATACGTAGATATTATTCTTTTGTTTTCTCTCTGTCATTAGAAAATTATTATTCAACTGTAGATTGCGACATTTCTTATGCTATAAACAGTGGAATGGCAACACCGCTTTATAACCGTTTTCACGCTTTTCGAAATAGCGTTCAGTCACAGATCATTGAATATAGAAGATATCCCACTACAGTATTTTCAAATTTCTAGCGACACTTGGCATCGGAGGAGTGCGTAACGTGACGTATCCTTGGAGTTGTCTACGATTGATATATAATTTTGTTTTAATTCTTCAAAAAACGACAAAAAGAGAATACTATTGAATTTAAATATGCTATTTAAAATCAAAACATTAATTTATGATATTAAACTGATAATAAAATTATACATTTATAAATAATATAATTATTTCTGTTCTGTACATGTTTTGTACGTGTGTGTGTTCAGTACGAATTTGAAGCGTTGGTTTATTTCTGATGCAATATCATAAGCGGAGGGTGTGCGCTGTATTTTCTGCCTAATTCAGTAATTTTCTTATCTTTCATCAAAATTAACTGGTGAAAAATGAGCAATGCGTAAAAATGTTCATTTTTCTTTTGTACCAATACATCAAAAGATGGGTACAAGTTGTTTTTATTAAGAAAATATGATAACAATCTGTGGCTAAAGGCTTGCACAATGGCGTTGAGACTGAACAGTTAATAAGACACTCTTCAGTTTGCTCGAAATATTTCAGTTTCGACTTCGATTCTTGTTTTCCATTCTATAATAAATATACATTACAATATATACGACTTAAATTACCCTATTTTCCTGAAAATTAAAATTTCCATATCTGCTTAAAGGAAGTAAAAGAAAATATAGCTATGACCGTTATGTATATACTTATACCCGTTTGTGAGTACGATGGTAATATGTGACGTCACGTTACGCCTCTCTGTGATTGGCTGATACGCTCTCACTTAAATAATTATTTGGCCACTAGCGTCCACGTAGGAGTGGGACATCTTCTATATTCAATGATCTGTGGTTCAGTTTTCAGCCGAGATCAATGTGAATCATTTCGATCTGTGTTACTTCATCTGCTACAAAACTTCTTGTGTTAAAACCTAGAAAAAATATTTAAAAAGCAATTATGTCTCTTAGGAACTATTATAAAATAAAAAAATCTTGTAGTGACTTTGCAAGTGAACTTTTAAGTGAAAATGCTCTTCCTCTCTTCTCGGTCTGTCCTCGGACTCCCAAGACAATAGGTAACCCTGTCATTGAACAAAGTGAGAATATTATGAAAACAACACTGAAAATAATGTTGATGTGCACTCATTGAATGAACACCTTTCAAAGAGGTGTTCCACAAATTTTTCAGATCAACCAGATAAATAAGCAGTCATGATACGGTGATACATACCATCATCATCATACCTGTAACCTATTCAGTGTACTAGTTAAATGTGTGTATGTGTCTTGCTCCAGTTTGTATTTGGTGCACTGAACTACTCTGATTTTTTCAAAAATCTGATAGGTAGTAAATAGGTAGGTAGCTGGCTAGCTGCCAACATTTTTCATCAATTTGTCTAGGTACCTAGTAGTCCTTCAACATTTTTCCAGTTTCTCCTCCAAAAATTAATGGTAATACCTAGGTATATGAATTACCTAATATCTACCTAGCTAAATATCCTCCATCATTGCAGGAATTTTTTTATTAGAGAAATTGAAGCTATCTCTCGAGATATCTTTGAAATTTACCACCAAATACAATCTGGGTCTTGCTTCCATACTCTTATAAATTCATAATTTTTCCATTACTCGGTCTGTATTTGGCAATCTGAACTCTGAATTAAATTTGATAGGCTAACTTAGATGAAAACTCGGTCTGTATTTGGGCTTGGCCCAGACTCCCAGTCTGTATTTCGTGGTAAATTCCACCGAAAAATAGGTGCTTTCTGTAAAAAGTCAGTGGAATTTTTTGCACCAAATACAGACCGGGACTTGGCGATGAACTCTACTAATTATTCCTAGAATTTAGATCAGAATGTATTTTTTCAGAATTTTTCCCCTCTGTGTCTGATAATAATATTCTAGCCAAGGTCCCAGACCCAAGGTGGTGGATTTTTAGCTATACCTATTTATTCCCCAGTCTGTATTTCGGTGGAATTTTTTCCCCTTTAAAAATAATATTGTGACAAAGTCTTTTGATTTTTAGCTATTTATTCCTATGTTACCATTAATTTTTGATGGATAAATTGTGAAAATGTTGGTGGATCAGCCAAATTACTGGAAATTTATGGTGGATTTTTTCAGCTTTTTTGAAAAAGTCAGTGGGATTTTGTGCACCAAATACAAATTAGTTTATTCCTATGATATAATGATACCATTAATTGTTGGTGGATTAATAAAGAAAATGTTGGTTGATCCCGAATCTTGATCTGTATTTGGTTCACAAAGTCTCACTGAGACACTGACTTTTAAAAAAACTGAAAAAATCCAACATAAATTTCCAGTAGCTAATTGACTAATTCAGCTGATCCACCAAGATTTTCTCAATCTATCCACCGTAATGAATGGTACCTAACATTCTAACATAGGAATAAATAGTTATTAGGGTGGGTAAGTTCCGTGTTATCGCACGATTCCATATTTTCAAACACGTAAAAATCTTTATATAATAATCATTATTCAACTTTTATTTCAATTGGTATCCATGATACCAATTAGAATAGAAGTTAAATAATAATTATAGAGATCTACCAACTTTCCAAGTAGCTAATAAAATAAAGCATGTCCAAACTCGCCATTTTAATGGCGATTTTGTGACAGTTATTTTGAGCCCTTCAATTGCAAATGTCGAGTTTTATCTATTTTTCTCCTATGCTACAATACATGTTTTAAAGTATGGACAAAGTCGCCACTTGGCACTTGCCAGTATATTGGCAACTTTTGAGGGTTTAAATGAGTTGAAAAACATGTAAATAACGATTAAATCACTCCCAAAACAGTCTCAAGAGATGCACATGCATCAGACTAAGAGCATAAACTGCACAATGATGTTTCCAAGTGTAAAATCTTTAGTAGAGAGTCAAATTTCTCCTTTAAATTATCTTAAATGTGGCGACCTTGTTCCATTTTCTCACTAAACTTGTGACTTTCCTGCCACACCTTGAAACATGGACTACAATGTTATTTTGGAGAGAATTTATGAAAAATTTATCATTTTGGAGAGAATTTGTTGAATTTTGGAGAGAGCTGGAGAGACAAATGGCGAGTTTATGAGAGATGCTATTTTACTTGGCCGGGCGACTTTGCCAGAATATTATTTTCAAATGGGCTAAATTCTAGTGACGATGACCCCAGTCTGCAGAATATGGGATGTTTTTAACATTTTCTATGCGAACAATTCCTAATTTCCTCCTATATTTACATGTATTTTACATTTCTACTGAGAAAAAGTCTAAATATTATAATATAGAGGATTTCTTGGAGAACAGTTTACCAGTTCCTGCAGTCGCCAGTCTGGAATTCTACTGACATATCGATGAAATTTACCATAAAATATAGACTGGATTTAGGTTAGATCAGCCAAATTAAAATTATTGCAAATTCTTAGTGAATTTTTTAACCTTTTTAAAAAAAGTCAGTGGGATTTTGTGCACCAAATACACCAAATTGTATTTGATGATAAATTCCAATGATATGACGACAGATATTCAATTTCTCTAATAAAAAAATTCCTGCAATATCGAAGGATATTTAACTATTAATTCCTATATTAAAGTATATTATCATTAATTTTTGAAGGGGAAACTGGAAAAATGTTGGAGGACTAGACCAGTCACCAATTGATGAAAAATGTTGGCAGCTATTTCTCAGATTTTTGAAAAAGTCAGAGGAGTTCTGTGCACCAAATACAGACTGGATTTTTGAATACTGAAGCCAGTGTGCATTTGAATGATTTGATGATCATTTCAACTGATATTTGGGAAGATTGAACTAAACTTCAGAAATATTCTATTTTGATCATTCATATATTTACAGATTAATTTGGTGTTTTCCTTTATATATTTACTTTCAGTCCATTCTTTTATTGCAGTCAATTATCTTTTAACAAGTAACCAAGTTTGTTCTTTTTTTGCAACATTGTAATTTGACTTTGTAAATTACTCAATTTAGATAATATCAATCCATTCTTTTTGCAACATTGGAAGTTACTTAATTTACTCTCAGTCTGTTCTTTTTGCAACATTGTAAGTTATTGAATTTACTATCAGTCCATTCTTTTTGCAACATTGGAAGTTACTTAATTTACTATCAGTCTGTTCTTTTTGCAACATTGTAAGTTATTTAATTTACTATCAGTCCATTCTTTTTTGCATCATTGGAAGTTAATTAATTAACTGTATTATACTTTTAAAAAGTATCTGGTATCAACTTGGTATTGGTATCGGTTGCCAGAATTTTAAAGTAACTGTAATTGGTAATGGTATCGGTTACTAATATGATATCGGTGCATATCTACTTATTTACTATCAGTCCATTCTTTTTTGCAACATTGGAAGTTAATTAATTAACTGTATTATACTTTTAAAAAGTAACTGGTATCAGACTTGGTATTGGTGTCGGTTACTAATATGGTATTGGTGCATCTCTACTTAATTTACGATTAGTCTGTTCTTTTTTGCAACATTGGAAGTTGTTTAATTTACTATCAGTCCATTCTTTTTTGCATCATTGGAAGTTAATTAATTAACTGTATTATACTTTTAAAAAGTATCTGGTATCAACTTGGTATTGGTATCGGTTGCCAGAATTTTAAAGTAACTGTAATTGGTAATGGTATCGGTTACTAATATGGAATAGATGAATATCTACTTAATTTACTATCAGTACGTTCTTTTTGCGACATTGTAAGTTAATTAATTAACTGTATTATACTTTTAAAAAGTATCTAGTATTGGACTTGGTATTGGTATCGGTTATCAGAATTTTAAAGTAACTGTAATTGGCACTGGTATCGGTTACTAATATGATATCGGTGCATATCTACTTATTTACTATCAGTCCATTCTTTTTTGCAACATTGGAAGTTAATTAACTGTATTATACTTTTAAAAAGTAACTGGTATCAGACTTGGTATTGGTGTCGGTTACCAGAATTCTAAAGTGACTGTAGCTACTTGGTACTGGTATCGGTTACTAATATGGTATTGGTGCATCTCTACTTAATTTACGATTAGTCTGTTCTTTTTTGCAACATTGGAAGTTATTTAATTAACTATCGGTCTGTTTTTTTTTTTCACATACAAATATCTTTCAATCAGTTAGATTATCAAAGAAATTGTCTGATTTTTATGCCTAGCTATTGCTTATTGGTGAACTTATGATTAATTTATTAATTCAAGTAGCTATCATTATATAATATTAGTCATTAATATAATTGTATTTTTATGTATATAAATGTATGAAATCAAAATTTTGTTTATATGCTGTTCAGGGTTTATCAAGGTAGGTTTCCTCCAAAGTGGGAAACTGAAAACCATTTGGGGGAATCCTAAATTAGCTATTCTTATTACTTATCCAAGGACTTTATGATGTCTGTATCCTCCTTTGATTTATAATTAATAATTACTTTACCAATCAACATAGCTAAAATTCCACTTGACTTAGCTAGAATATTACTCTTAAAGGGAAAAAATTCCATTTACAAGTCACAGTTGGTGGAATTTACCATGAATTATAGTCTGGGCTATGTCTAATCTAAACGACTGAATGCGTTTTGCAATGTCTGTTAACGTTTCTTGTAATTATTCAATTTACTTATACAGATGAAATACATTTTGTTTTTATTAAATACTTCTATTCATTTGAATAGTGATAACAGTTTAAATTATTTTGCATGTGTAAGGTGTTGGTGGAAATGCTCCTTGTACTACTTAATTTCTATTTTAATCCTTAATGAAGATCTAAATGTTAATTATCCTTTTTATTTCAGTTATGATCCTTGATGTCTGTATTCTCAACACCCATCAGCATGGCTGCTCCACCCCACTCAACAGCAAATAGAATGGCGAATGTAGCTACATCTTATCGACACCTTGATATGACATCGATAGTCCTACTGCAGGAGAGATAAATGTAAGATGATGCACATTCAATGATTAACAGCCTTGGTGCTCATGATGTAACCTATTGAGATCCATGGTACCTTGTCTGTTGTTATTTGTGTACATCTCTTAACTGAACTACTAGCAGTTTCTTCATGAAATCACACATCTCTTGATATATTTCACTTGATAAGTGTAAGTATTGCAACAAGCATTACATGCATCCCCTTGAAATCGAGGGAATATCCATTCACTTTCATATTTCCATTCCCTCGTTAATGAGGGGATAACTGTTTTGATATTCCCTTTCTCTTCCCCTAGGGAAGATTCCAGGAATATTTATATTTTAATTCCCTCTTGTTCCCCTTGATATCGAGGGAATATCCATTCACTTTCATATTTTTATTCCCTTGTTAATGAGGGGATAACTGATTTGATATTCCCTTTCTGTTCCCTTGATATCCAGGGAATATTTATATTTTTATTCCCTCTTGTTCCCCTTGATATCGAGGGAATATCCATTCACTTTCATATTTTCATTCCCTTGTTAACAAGGGGATAACTGTTTTGATATTCCCTTTCTGTAGAGTTGATATTGAGGCAATATTGTGTATGATATTCCCCAATATTGACACAATATTGGGGCAATATTGTCCTAATAATTTTTGCTTCGTGGGCCTCGTTTGAAAATGATGAAACAACAATGTTTCAACGTTGGGTAGCAACGTTGTATTAACCTTGTCAAATTATGTCTATCCTACGTCGCAGTCGAACGTTGGCACTATGTTGTTTCAACATTGTAACAGTGTCGTTTGGAAATGACGAAACAACATTGTTT
>CANNZV010006053.1:0-21193 GCA_947561585.1 Caprella mutica
ATTTTTGTCAGAAAATATTTGTGTTCGAAACATACATATATGTAATTCATTTAATATACATTAAAAGTTAAAACGTGACATTTTTCTTGCAACCAACCAACAGACAAAGACACACTGAGTATATATAGTATATAGGGTGATGATTTATTTTTTATTTTAATGGAAAAGTACACTTCTATCGGATTATACTATTGAAAACCAGTTATTTTTAAACGGGAAAATACACTATAGTAGAAAAATGGAGGGAAAATAGCAGTGTGATAAATGACATTCTACTCGTATTTAATCAACAGCAACTTTGTCAGTTATCACATTTTACTTTTTCCTTTCAAAATATTAAAAGATAGCTGCAAAAATTACTACTAGCCGCAAGGCTGTGGCGGCTGGACTGCTCCAAGAGCAGTGCAGTCGTACCGGATCGAGCCTCTTGCCTAGAGCCGCTTCGGCCGTACGGCTGTAGAAGCTCCATTGGAAAGGGGTACATGGGATATATCGGATAGCAGTCCAAAAGGAGAGCCGAGTGAATTGAGCTGCGTCTCTCTAGCCGCTTCAGTCGCCGCATTGGAATTCGACAAGGTGGAGCAGCTCTACAACCGACACTTTGAAGTACTTTTTTTCAATTGCTAATTTATTTTATTAGAATTAAGTAATTTTTTTAGTATTAATTTATTTATTAGTATTAATTTATTTATTAGTATTAATTTATTTATTAGTATTAATTTATTTATTAGTATTAATTTATTTATTAGTATTAATTTATTTATTAGTATTAATTTATTTATTAGTATTAATTATTTTTTTAGTATAAATTTTTTTTTTGTATTAATTTATTTATTTTGAATAAATTTATTTATTTTGTATAAATTTATTTATTTTGTATAAATTTATTTATTTTGTAATAAATTTATTTATTTTGTATAAATTTATTTATTTTTGTATAAATTTATTTATTTTGTATAAATTTATTTTATTAAGTATTAAATAATTTATTAATAAAGAATTAATATTAATTAATTGATTAATAATAGGTAATTAATTTATTAATATTAAATAATTAATTGATTAATTGTTATTAATATAATTGTTAATAATAATTCATTTAATAATAATTATTTAATTATTAATTTTAAATCATTTATTAATGTTAATCAATTTATTAATATTAATTATTTATTAATATTAATTAATTTATTAATATTGAATGGAAACAGTACCAAAGATACCTAATTTAACTGCAAACTTTGTCTGTTATCACGCTTCACTTATTTACCCTCAAAATATTGAAGGGAGCTGTAAAAATTTACTACTAGCCGCATCGGATGGACTGCTGCGCGCGCCGGCCTTGGGCGACTCTAGCCTTAGTTGCTTGAGCCTCTTGCCTAGAGCCACTTCGGCCGTACGGCTGTAGAAGCTCCATTGGAAATGGGTACATGGTATATATCGGATAGCAGTCCAAAACGAGAGCCGAGCGGCTTGAAACGCATGGCTCTTGCCGCTTCAGCCGCCGCATTGGAATCACACCTTAAGAGCAGTCCAGCCGCCACAGCCTTGCGGCTAGTAGTAATTTTTGCAGCTATCTTTTGATATTTGGAACGCAAATAAGTAAAATGTGATAACTGACAAAGTTGGCTGTTGATTAAATATGAGTAGAATGTCATCTATCACACCTCTATTTTCACTCCATGTTTCTACTATAGTGTATTTTCCCCGTTTAAAATAACGGGTTTTTCAATAGTATAATCCGATAGAAGTGTACTTTTTCCATTAAAATAAAAAATAAATCATCACCCTATATACTAAATATACACTGTGTGTCTTTGTCTGTTGGTTGGTTGCAAGAAAAATGTCACGCTTAACATTTAATGTATAGAAAATGAATTACATATATGTTTCGAAACACAAATATTCTCTGACACAGATTTTTTGACAAAAATTACGTACATTTTTATACAGAAAATTTTTAGATACATTTTTTAACAAATATTCTTTAACAAAATTAACATTCGTTAACAATTTTTTTAACATATTTTTAAATATATTTTTTTTTATAATTCAGATTTTTTAGATATATTCTTTAGATTTATATTTTTTGTTTATTTTATATAATATTCTACATACACTTATTCAACAAACATCTTTTTAACATAATTATTTTACATGATTTTTTTTACACATAGGTATATTGTTCTATGCATAAATTTCTTTACTCACATTTTTTCTAAATAAATATTTTCTTACACATAATTTTTCTACGTACATTTTAATAGTATATTTTCTAGATATATATATTTTTTTTTATGATAATCTATTAATTCGAATGGGAATTACACTAGCATCAATATAATCCCCGTGTATCAGGTCACATTTTTTATGTTAAAGATGATAATTATCTAATACTAGTGTAATTGCCATTAAAATAGTGGATTATCAATAGTAAAAAATATATAAATAAATTGAAAAAAATATATACCTAGAATAATTATGTTGAAAATAATGTTCGTTAAAAAAGTGTATGTAGAATATTATATAAAATACAAAAATATATATCTGGAGAATAAATTTAAAAAACTGATTATAAAAAAATATACCTACTTAAAAAATAAGTTAAGAAAATTTGTTAACAAATATTAATTTTGTAAAAGAATATTTGTTAAAAAATGTATCTAAAAATATTTCTGTATATAATGTATGTAATTTTTGTCAAAAAATCTGTGTCAGAGAATATTTGTGTTCGAAACATATATGTAATTCATTGTTTATACATTAAATGTTAAAGCGTGACATTTTTCCTTGCAACCAACCAACAGACAAAGACACACTGTGTATTAGTATATAGGGTGATTTCTTATATGTGAAACTCTCCGATATTTCGTAACTCACCGTATTTATTTCGCATAATTAATAGATTATTATTCACTTACGTCAAAATATTCGAGTAATTTTTATTTGAAATACAACTTAGAGCTTTTCATAGGCATAAACAATATATAAATTTCCTATCATTCATCTTTAAATTCCTATAAAATAAATAAATATATAATCACAAGACGAAAATTATCAGAAAAGAATATTCGTTCTCAATTTAGCTATTTTAATTAATTCTAGAGCGAAAATCATAACCAAAGCAGTGTCATGTTGGCCAGAGTCATGGAAGTGGCCAGATTGCTAGTTTATTAAATTGAACCAGACATAGGTGTTACATTCGTTCCACATCTCACCTCAAAAAACAAAAGTCTAGACCTCAACCTTGATGTAAGTTATTTCAGATCCATAATAAATAGTAATAATCAAGATAGATCAAAACTAACCGTATTTGCTTTGTCATTTCCCATTGCTTAATTATTCAATTAATGTATTTCACTCAATACCTAGCTAGGTAAATTGTTTTAACACAGTAGGTATAGGTTAAGTACCTACAATCACATGCATTAAGTTTTATTAATAATATTTCTGTCAGCTCTTTGTATTTGTGTCTCTAAGTTTTTTGCTCTCGTAAATGTACATTAATCTTCCCTTGAAAAGATCTTTCATAGAAAACGCCTACTTATCTCCCACCTCATAGAAAATTGTACTTATTCGTTGGTAGACTGATATATTTATGATGCACTTGAATATTAACTAATCAGCGGAACTTGATATTGAGTTTCATTTATTTTAATTGTATTTAGTAATGATTTAAAAAGTGAATATATTAACAAAGCATTAAAAAAGAATCTTCTTCGTTCTCTTCCTCTATGAGTTATAAAAGAAGGAGGTCCTCACGTGCTTCTGCCATCATATGAACAGTGAAACTGACGCTTGTAGAGCGGCTACAGCCGTAAACATTGGAAATCATATCAGTGGCTAGAGCCACGCGTCTGTAGCCGTATGGCTCGAGCAGTGTGGGTCTTGCCACATCAGCCGCCGCATTGGAATCCCACCTTTACTGGTGGATTAGCGCTCTGAGTCTCTAAGGTGCACAGTCTCTAAGGTGCACAGTTTCTGAGGTATACAGTCTCCGAGGTTCACAGTCTCTGAGGTGCACAGTCTCTGAGGTTCACAGTCTCTGAGGTGCACAGTCTCTGAGGTTCACAGTCTCTGAGGTTCACAGTCTCTGAGGTTCACAGTCTCTGAGGTTCACAGTCTCTGAGGTTCACAGTCTCTGAGGTTCACAGTCTCTGAGGTTCACAGTCTCTGAGGTTCACAGTCTCTGAGGTTCACAGTCTCTGAGGTTCACAGTCTCTGAGGTTCGCTGTCTCTGAGAATCACAGTCTCTAAGGTGCACAGTCTCTGAGGTTCACAGTCTCTGAGGTTCACAGTCTCTGAGGTTCACAGTCTCTGAGGTTCACAGTCTCTGAGGTTCACAGTCTCTGAGGTTCACAGTCTCTGAGGTTCGCTGTCTCTGAGAATCACAGTCTCTAAGGTGCACAGTCTCTGAGGTTCACAGTCTCTGAGGTTCACAGTCTCTGAGGTTCACAGTCTCTGAGGTTCGCTGTCTCTGAGAATCACAGTCTCTAAGGTGCACAGTCTCTGAGGTTCACAGTCTCTGAGGTTCACAGTCTCTGAGGTTCACAGTCTCTGAGGTTCACAGTTTCTGAGGTTCACAGTCTCTGAGGTTCGCTGTCTCTGAGAATCACAGTCTCTAAGGTGCACAGTCTCTGAGGTGCACAGTCTCTGAGGTGCACAGTCTCTGAGGTTCACAGTCTCTGAGGTTCACAGTCTCTGAGGTTCACAGTCTCTGAGGTTCGCTGTCTCTGAGAATCACAGTCTCTAAGGTGCACAGTCTCTGAGGTGCACAGTCTCTGAGGTGCACAGTCTCTGAGGTGCACAGTCTCTGAGGTTCACAGTCTCTGAGGTTCACAGTCTCTGAGGTTCGCTGTCTCTGAGAATCACAGTCTCTAAGGTGCACAGTCTCTGAGGTTCACAGTCTCTGAGGTTCACAGTCTCTGAGGTTCACAGTCTCTGAGGTTCACAGTCTCTGAGGTTCGCTGTCTCTGAGAATCACAGTCTCTAAGGTGCACAGTCTCTGAGGTTCACAGTCTCTGAGGTTCACAGTCTCTGAGGTTCACAGTCTCTGAGGTTCACAGTCTTTGAGGTTCACAGTCTCTGAGGTTCACAGTCTCTGAGGTTCGCTGTCTCTGAGAATCACAGTCTCTAAGGTGCACAGTCTCTGAGGTGCACAGTCTCTGAGGTGCACAGTTTCTGAGGTGCACAGTCTTTGAGGTGCACAGTCTCTGAGGTGCACAGTCTCTGAGGTGCACAGTCTCTGAGGTGCACTGTCTCTGAGGTGCACTGTCTCTGAGGTGCACTGTCTATGAGGTGCACTGTCTCTAAGTTTGCACTGTGCCGACGGATTGAAGGAATCGTGAATTCTGTGGCTGTTGTACTTGTTTACATAGCTAGATTATTGGGTCTCTGTAACAATCATGGAAAAGTTGAATATCAAAGAGTTAAAAGATGTTCTTATTGTTCTGGGTGTATCATCTAGTGGTGGGAAGAGTGACTTGATGTGCCGCCTTCAGGTAGTGTTGCAAGAGAGAGGTATGTCCTTTGGAGAAGCTAAGCATGAAGCTGGGGTGAGTGCCGGCAGTGCTAGTAGGGTGAGTGCCGGCAGTGCTAGTAGGGTGAGTGCCGGCAGTGCTAGTATGGTGAGTGCCAGCAGTGCCAGTAGGGTGAGTGCCAGCAGTGCTAGTAGGGTGAGTGCCGACAGTGCTAGTAAGTTGATTGGCGGTGATGCGAGTAGGGTTGTGATGATTCCCTTTGGGGTGATCTCATCAACTGAGATACCTTATAACGGATCACTGTATGGGTTCTCTAGTGATTAGAATCTTACTCTTTCACTTATCTTTCAGATTCCTTTTTAATCTATTAATCTCCTTCTACTAAATACTCATTACCATGCCCTAGAACCAACTTGCTTATATGGTTCCGACCTCAGGCCTATGGTCAATGCTCAACCGTATTTATGTTAAATAACACTTTAGAGTATAACTCAAAAGGGATTGTATTTCTAGATCAAGCATGAATTACAACACAATGCACCTCACTAAGCACTCACAAGAATTTGTCTCACAAACTAAGACTTGAGATTTAGATGTTAATCTCATGCGAGCCAAATGGTAACTGGCTGTGAATGCCCATTACACATAATTATATAGGTTCGCCAGAGCAGTTATGCGTACACAAGTAATGTGTTTGCATCACTACATTGCTCCCCCTTTTCGAAAATTTCAAAGTTACAATTCACAATTTCCAAGACTAACAGCTGGCCTCTCTGAACATTGTTACTCAATAGTTGACAATGTTCAGATGCGCACTCTGTTAGTGGAAATCTGTGTATTGGATCTCTTGAAATTTCTCGAACCGGCTATAATTGTATTACTAGCAAATTGATTATAAATATAAGTTTAATTCAATTGTTTTTAACATTCTAAAAATATTTCAGAACTAAAGTGCATCAATAACTTTTTATAAAATTTTATCTTACCTATATAATCTTAACTTTTGCTTTAACAATATTTTTTATTTATTACTAAATATTCTACATAAATTATTCCTACCTACTACGTCTCAGTTCAAAATAAATAATTTTTTCATTTTATAAATGTAAAACTTGCCTAATATATTTGAGATCTCACC
This sequence comes from Caprella mutica, assembly GCA_947561585.1. Taxonomy (NCBI): domain Eukaryota; kingdom Metazoa; phylum Arthropoda; class Malacostraca; order Amphipoda; family Caprellidae; genus Caprella; species Caprella mutica. The sequence continues at coordinate 6,619 of CANNZV010006053.1, forward strand.
TCGCCCCTCCTAATATTTAGAATATTAATTCTAAATATTATCAGAGACTCCGAGTACCTCAATATATTACACACAGTTCTCCATTATTCAAGGTGTTATTAAAAATTTTTTATAATTTTTTTATTTAAAAAAAATGTAAAAGTATATTTTTGTTTAACTATATTTGTTTTATTGTAATGAAATTCCTAATTTATTGATGAAAAGAATTATTCGTTATAATTTATCATAGGTTATGATATCATAAATTGTGACTTCTTAAAGAATTTATCTACTTTTTATAAATTTTGATCAATTTTATTATCAAATTATGAGCCCCGTCCAGACGGTCAAATTTTTCAGAGAAGTGACAAACTTAATGACAAACTAAATGACGATAACTTCCTAGCGTCAGCAAACCGTCAAATTTTTCATCAGTTTTGTGATTCCAACATGTTGGATATCGTCATCAAAAAGTTTGTCAAACTATTTGCTGACGATAAAGTTTGAGGTACACACTGACTTTCCGGAATAATATTTTTTTATTTGCGCGTTATTTTAGTTTATTACAGCTAGGTACACCTACAAAAACCTCCATTTTTTAAAACTTAATATCTATCTAGTTACAATGGCTGACGACAGACTCTTTAATACTTGGTTGTATTAGAATGTATTAGATCCAAGTTATAGGTAGGCTACCTACGTTGTGAATTGTTTTCTATGATCTATTTTTGACTATCCTTTTCAAGACGATATTTTGTCATTAAAAACAAATTATTTTTTTTGGTTTCATACTGTTCTAAATTTAAAAAATATACATACCAAGTTATATAATTTTATTTTCACGATATATAACATTAATTTTGACGAAACTGACGCCAGTGAACCTCAAACTTTTGGCGAGAAAATTTGACCGTGTAGACACTCCTTGAAAACTGACGATAAGTTTGTCATTTAGTTTGTCATTAAGTTTTGTCACTTTTCTAAAAAAATTTGACCGTCTGGACGGGGCTTTAGTGGCTGTTGTCGCGTGGCTGGCTCCGTGTGGCTTTTTGCGCTGAAATTGGAACGACACTATTAATACATGGCCCCTAATGTTATTTAAATAATTCATCAGTCTCAGTGTGAATTAATTATATTTGATTTTAAATTCTGTCAGTCTTTCAACCTGGGTATAACTTTATTTCAATTTTCATTTTGATTCTAAACAATTTAACTTCTACATTTCTTTAGTAACTGATAAAATATAATTCATCTTTTTCGTTAAACTAAACATATAAATACAAAATATAAAATTAACATGCATTAATAATTATTCATCTTAAAATTATTATATGAAATTTTATGTTATTAAAATTCATATTTCATCCCACCAACTTAAATTAAATACATACAATTATTTTACACTTTAAAATTATCATTGTATTGATACAATGATTATTTTACTCTGTATCAAGTAAGTATTGTATCATTAACATTGTACTGTATAATGTGTTTGTTTGATTAGCGTAAGCAGAAAAACTGTAAACATTTCTCTGAGGCGTTGTTTGTAACTGAGTTATGTGTCAAGTGTTACCGTACTATTTGTTACATGTTACTTCGAGTTACTTCATGTTACTACGTGTTATGCATTACTATTTTGGGCTACCTACATGATGTTTATATTCAAATTGATCACAATTTGATTTCCTGTGTAGTGATGCATGATCACTATCAAATATCTTGAATTTAGTAATTTAAGTTATTTAATTTTAGTACTGGTTATTCAATTTTAGTTTAGTACTTCAGTAATTATTTAATAGTTATAGCTTATAAAAAGGTATATAACAAAAATTGATCAAATACTAAAGTTTTATTATGATTAAGTACAAACTGCAACAGTATTAATAACAGTTAAAAGTTAAAGTTTTAAACAATAACATGATGAATTACGGCAGATGAAGGAGCGCAGCTGTGTTTCGCTGACAATCACCTGTAGATAGAAAAATAGAATAATTAAGTTGTGGAATGAAACTATGAGAATGAAAATAGAAAGGATTTAATAAAGTACTTTAGTTTTAGTAATGTAACCTTATGGTTACTTAATTGTAATTAAAGGTAATTTAGTTCGATAGAACATAAAGAGTAATAGTAAGTTAGTAATTCATGATATGATAATATATATTATCATATCGACTGGAATAAGATTATCCAACAAGTAATAAGAGTAATGGAGTAATTTGGCAGCTTTATGCTAATTAAATATTGAAGGGTATTAATTTTATATATGGTATGTAATTCAATGAATGGTAGGGAAGGAACGATTTACACCACGTTAAATTAATAACCTCACTGTACCAGACTTAGAAACAAGTAGGCTACATCACATACCCTTGATACAGCGGTAAGCCTGGAACAAATGTCTTCCGGTGGCGAATTCCGGACGTCTCACATAGTGGTAAAGTTTTAGCCTGCCATAGCTAATACAAGGCTAATTTAGATAGATATGATGAGGACGCTATACAGTTCACTAGCCACATCAGTGTGTGTGAGGATTCTGCCCGACTATGCACAAGTGGATCCAGAGTTGAAGACCAGTCTCCAGATGCGAAGATACATTGTACATCACCGCATCAGGGCAGAGAAATATCTGGCGATACTCGAAATAAAGTTATTTTATGTGGAGTTCCGTAGCAGTGACGAGCCTTATACATAAGTTGGTACAGAATTTATTAACAGTCACCGCCAAAGAACTCCGTACATACATCTTACAAATATTGGAAATCCTAATATATTAGATACTCCGCGGGGGAGGTTCACATTTTCAAAAAGAGGTTTAAATTGAAAATGTGGACATTTTATTGAAAAGAAATGAAGAAAAAACATACACAAAAAATATAAGTAACGAACAAATCAAACTACATTAAAAATAAAGGAACATATATACAATATTTAAGCCTGGGCAAAAAATTGATCATGAACTTAACATATATACAAAGAACAAAATCAAAACTCAGGAACCCAGCTCAAATAATTATCACACTGCATCATCGGCGTAAAGGCGCGATATCTTATTCCTAGTTTTAGCAGCACAATCACGCTCAGCGCGTCGCGGTTTCACAACCATTTCAATATCTGAACCAGTGTCAGATAAGTTTTCCTCAAGAGGCTCGCTCTCGCACTTTAACAGCAAAATTAAAGAGGTGCAATGTCTATAAACTAATTCTCTTGTTTTACCTTTTAGAATATGGGCAGACGTAGCTTCACCAAGAGAATTAACGGTAACATCCTTAACAATACCCATTGGGTAGTTGCATTGTTTTGTATTGGGCTCCACCAACAAAACAATATCTCCAACAGACAAGACCTTGTGAGAAACAGGCTTATACCTATCTCTTTTATCAACAGCCTGAGAAATCAACTGTACAAGAAATTCATGATGATAAATTTCTCGTAAACCATCATTAACAGACTTCAATTTTTCGAACTCTTTATTAATGTTTGACGAATTACAACTATAAGTCGGATCATGTGAATTGTCTGAAAATAACTGAGGAATCACGTCTAAAGTAATGAGTTCTCTACCTCGCAACATCATTTCAGGAGTTATTACACGGGGAATGTCATTAGAAAAATAACCACGCAAACTATCCTTGAAAGCAATGGGTCTACGATTTATTACATGACAAACTTTAGATATAAGCAGTTGGAAATCTGGAAAATCAGGTAATTTCTTACCGAGAGACTTTGATATTAAACGTTTAGTTTGTTTGACACAACTCTCTACAAGGCTCCCTAAACTACTATTGCCCTTAGCATATTGTTCAAAAGAAGGCTTAGAAATACCGTGCTCCTGGAAGAAATGATTACATTCATGATCACTTAAAGAATCCGTTATTATTTTCGAACCCGAAACTATCTGACTGCCTAGGTCAGATAAACATAGTTGGAATAAACCGTGCTCGTAAATATGCATTTGTATGCTTCTGAGAAACTCTTTAGTGTCTGCCGAGTAACAGATTTGTAATGAGATCGCTCTAGTCCACAAACACGTAATTATAAGTAGCCAAACTTTTTTAGTGTTACCACTCTCACGATCCTTTACACTGAATGGACCAATATAGTCTACAAACACATTAGCAAACGGGACTTGAGTTGGATTACTCCTAAAATCTCTGTAGGAGTTCTGAGATATCTGAATCGGTTTCTCGTTTACCTTTCTACACGTTACACATGTTTTAAGAATCTTCCTAATAGTTGAAAATCCGCGAAGGATCCAAAATGTTTTTCTTATTTCTCTCAATACTGTATACAAACCGGCGTGCAAAAACCGTGCATGAGTTTCTAAAACAATCAATTTAACCAAGTAAGAATCATGAGGCAACAATATTGGATGAAATGAAACATGTTTACTTTTTACTCTAATAATACCCTGTTCATCCATATATAAATTCATTTGGAGTACCAAGTTAGGAATGTTTTTAACGGGTACTTTATTTGCATGAAAAAATCTAATTATATCATTAAATTTTATAAGCTGTTCCCTCTTGATCAACATATTAATAACAGCAGTCTTATCTTCATCAATAGTATTAATTTTACCAATTCGCAATTTGAGCTTATTAATGAACTTCATTACATTACTACATACTCTTACAAGCTTACCAAAGCAACTGTACTTCTCCAGAGGCACCACGTGATCTATCTCCTCATCAACAGCGCTCACACAAAGATAAGAGTTCATACCTTCCGACGCATTACCTTCCGTCTCATCTTCCTTCAAGTCCACGGTAGTATTTGGAACAATAACTTCCATATCCGGTTGATCCGGATTGTCCAACAGATGATTGGGGCCACTCAGGTAATTAGTAGTCTTCAGTTGGTTATAGCTAACCTGTCTGGTTACGAAATCTGCAGGATTCTCCTTGCCTGCAACATATCTGAAAGTGATCTGTTTAACCTGGCATAAATCATCAAGTCTTTTAAGCCTATTTAATATGAATACAGTTCTCTTCTGCATTTTGTCAAAATTAACAAAATAGGAACGTATCCACGACAAGCTGACCATGCTATCAGTGTACACATATAGTTTATCAATGTGAATAGGAACATCATTTTTACTGGAACCAAGATCATCATACAGATCTATCAGGATCTCTGCGGCAAATACTACACCTTGGCATTCCAAACTTGGGATGGATTTCTTCACAGTGCTACAATTAATCAACCTGTTCTTAGAGAGAACGAAAGAAATCTTATTAGTAGTCTTATTAATTAGATAAACTACAGTCCCATAGATAGCAGCGGAAGCGTCAGAGTAAGCCACAAGGTCATAAACCCTATCCCTTGTACCTACGAATCTAGGTAGATTAATCTGAGGTGTTCTATTGACTTGTTTGCAAATATTAAGCCAAGTCCCTTGTAATTTCTGAGGCAATACAGTGTCCCAGTTCAATGATTTATTCACCTGTAAACTCTGAAGGAATAACTTAGCTCTATTCAGCATTGGCGAATAAACATTGAAAAGATCATAGACAGAATTCAGCGAAGAAAGTATCTTTCTTCTAGTATTTGCAGCGGAATCAAGGTTAATAACATAAGGATTCAAAGTATCATACTTCCTATTCCACTGCATACCGAAATATTTCACTACAGTATCTGTTACAACACCTTGCTCCATATCTGCTTTCGATTGCAAATCTAAGTCATTTGTAGCAAATTGCTGAAGGCCAAACTTATAATCATCAAATATCAAAGGTAACTTCTCATAATAGCTATTCAAGGAAATTTTACTGTTTGATGACACTAATCCATTATCCATATAGATATTGTTGTAAATAGACTTTTTCAATTCAACCATATCGGCATCATCATTGTCGGTATCTAATATAAGCATTTTATACAAGGTGAGCATAAGTATTGTAGGACTGGATCTTAATCCAAAACTTAATCTAAGATTCCTATAAGCAATGAGCGAATAATCGCACTTACCAACATTTTTGAACCAGAGACAGAGAAGCTTATTCTGGTCGCATTCATTCAAAGCTATATTCAAAAAAGCTTTTTTCAGATCGAATATTAATATATACTCGTCAAATCGTGACAGCAACAAAGTAGTAATAAGTTTACTGTTTAAACATGGACCTGGAAGGAGGGCATTATTATGGCTAACGGCATTTGGCTTATCAGCACTTTTTTCACATAAGTTAGACAAAAATACAACCCTAACTTTAGTGGTATCCCTATCAGTTTTGAATATTCCCATATGAGGGAGAAAACTACAAGTAGGATGCTCTCTCATAAACCCGTCAACATCTTCTATCCTCTCAATAATACCTAATTCTTCCTGCTCTTTGAAAACATCATCGTAGGACTCTAATTTATTCTTACTCTTCAATTTAGACAGATTAGAAAACAAAATTTTCTTACTAAGGTTATAATTAGTGCCTAACAGATGTTTACATTGTGGATTCCAAGGTAGTGGCATAATCATTCTACCTTCAAAGTTACGGTCAGCATTAGTTAAAATATAACTAATAATTTTATCATTAGTCTCATCTGACTCGCTACAATTTTGATTGTCATAATTGAAGTATTTACTACTTTCCATATCTAATGCTTCATGAGTAGCATTTTTAAGTTTATCTTCCAATAATGAACCCTTTTCGCTTAAAACTTCAATACTGGTATTCATACAAACTGAACTTTCACTGTTGGGAGACATATCAGAAAATACGGAATTCTTACTAAAATTACATAGAAAATTAGACACTTCCGTGCATTTAATATTCTTTAAATGCATCAAATTACTTTCAATTTGCCCGATATCCCCAGTCAAAATAGTACCCAAATTAGAAGATATAAATACAGAACAATTGGAATTATCACCAAACACTTCAGTTTTAGGAATTAATAACCGGTTTACATCAGAGCCCATTATTAGGTTAATGCTATTTTCATCTGACGAAAGAAGAATACGATCAGCTAACCTATAACCTTTCGATGAAAATTCTCTTACTATATTATGCATGCTATCAGTATGCAATTTTACATCAATGGAAGGAACTACTATAGCTTCAATGTTATGCAAAATATCCCTAATAAATATAGGAACCTCAACTATATTAGTTTTGATAGGTCGTTTTGAATTGAAACCATTGATTACTAAATCAATATCAGTTTTAATTTTCTTCAAATTTAAACTATCAGCAATATCAGCAGTTATAAAGTTTCTCTGAGATCCAGTATCATAAAGAACTCTGTAATTAGTACTTTTTTCAATACCTAATGAGATCGAAAATGTAGGCAAAATAACATCATCATTATCCACAGTGTTATTATAATGAACAATGGACAAATTAGAATTTACAGATTTCCTATTAGAATCTCTATTCTCAGCACTATTGTGACACAAAAAACTTAAATGCGCACCACTACAATTTAGACAAGGACTGGCAAATTTAAAACGACAATCTTTCTTCCTATGATTAGTAAACGAACACTTACTACAATGACCTAATGATTCTAACTTATCAATTTTGTCAGATGGATTGGAATAGGTATGACACCCTCTAAGGTCGTGAGTAATATTTTCACGTTTATCTGCCCTGCACAACTGACACTTACGAATAGGCTTAGTTTCGATTTTGACTGCAAAGTTACTAGTAGTTTTCGACTTATTAGGTGATGCCTTCTGTTGTACAGAATTAGAATTGAAGGAATTGGTTTTGAATTTATTTCGTTTTTCAGAAATCTGTTCATTCAACTTCATATATCTATCTGTAGCAACAAATATATTAGACATAATTTGATCTAGGTTAGGTTTAGTATTATTAGTAATTTGAATCAATTGAGACTGAAATCTATCATTCAGCGATGCCCAAACAAAATACTGAATAATAGTGTCAACATCTATATTCAATGATTTAATTGTCGAGATGATAGTACGTAAACCGCCGATAAATTCGTAAACATCATCACTTATCGACAAATCAAGCTTTGAAAGTCTGGCTATCACGTCATACTTTTGAGTAAGGTCAGAGGCAAACGCTTCGGTTAACAATTCTTTGGCTAATGTATAAGTTTGTTCACCTGAGTCAAGCGATTCTATTAAAGATTTAGGTCCTTCATGAAGCTGACCTTTCAAGTAGATAAACTTTTCATAATCCGAGAGATTATGCTTATCTAAAATAGACTCAAGTGCATAGAGAAATTTCCCTAGACTTTCATTTCTACCATTACTGAATGTAGGCAAAGATATAGTTGGAAGTTTGATCTTAGTTTAATTAAGAGAAGAATTAACATTAGGTTGACCAAATAAAGGACTAGCAGGAGGAAAATTAGAACCATCATTACCACTATTTACAGGATCTAATATTGATAAGGATTCAGTAATCCTATCGGAGTATGTCTCCTGATCTGAGAGAATGGTATCAATATCTCCCTCGTCCTCGGACTTTAACTCAAATATATTCTGATCAATATCATCAAGCTTCTCTCTAAGGGTTAACAACTTCTGACTATACTCAAATTTCTTAGCAAGAGTTAAAGATTCAAAATTAAGTGCATTAGATACAATAGTGTAAATGCGCGTTACTTGCGCTCTCAAATACTTACGAGTTTTAATTAATGCCTGACATTGTTCGTCTAGTGATTTCGCACTAGAAGAACTTGCTTCAACAAGATCCTTCATTTTTCTAGTTTTCCCCTTTTATAAACAATGAATAAATGACACAGATACAGAATCACAAATAAGGAAAGAATCAGTTATAGAAATAGAATCACAAATAGAAAAACAATCAATAATAGAAATAGAATCACAAATAGAAAAGTATTACCTTGCAAGACGAACTGGTGACACCACCGAAACACAGCCCCGGCTCAACCGTTCATCCCCATACTGGCCACCATATCCTGAATTTAGTAATTTAAGTTATTTAATTTTAGTACTGGTTATTCAATTTTAGTTTAGTACTTCAGTAATTATTTAATAGTTATAGCTTATAAAAAGGTATATAACAAAAATTGATCAAATACTAAAGTTTTATTATGATTAAGTACAAACTGCAACAGTATTAATAACAGTTAAAAGTTAAAGTTTTAAACAATAACATGATGAATTACGGCAGATGAAGGAGCGCAGCTGTGTTTCGCTGACAATCACCTGTAGATAGAAAAATAGAATAATTAAGTTGTGGAATGAAACTATGAGAATGAAAATAGAAAGGATTTAATAAAGTACTTTAGTTTTAGTAATGTAACCTTATGGTTACTTAATTGTAATTAAAGGTAATTTAGTTCGATAGAACATAAAGAGTAATAGTAAGTTAGTAATTCATGATATGATAATATATATTATCATATCGACTGGAATAAGATTATCCAACAAGTAATAAGAGTAATGGAGTAATTTGGCAGCTTTATGCTAATTAAATATTGAAGGGTATTAATTTTATATATGGTATGTAATTCAATGAATGGTAGGGAAGGAACGATTTACACCACGTTAAATTAATAACCTCACTGTACCAGACTTAGAAACAAGTAGGCTACATCACATACCCTTGATACAGCGGTAAGCCTGGAACAAATGTCTTCCGGTGGCGAATTCCGGACGTCTCACATAGTGGTAAAGTTTTAGCCTGCCATAGCTAATACAAGGCTAATTTAGATAGATATGATGAGGACGCTATACAGTTCACTAGCCACATCAGTGTGTGTGAGGATTCTGCCCGACTATGCACAAGTGGATCCAGAGTTGAAGACCAGTCTCCAGATGCGAAGATACATTGTACATCACCGCATCAGGGCAGAGAAATATCTGGCGATACTCGAAATAAAGTTATTTTATGTGGAGTTCCGTAGCAGTGACGAGCCTTATACATAAGTTGGTACAGAATTTATTAACAGTCACCGCCAAAGAACTCCGTACATACATCTTACAAATATTGGAAATCCTAATATATTAGATACTCCGCGGGGGAGGTTCACATTTTCAAAAAGAGGTTTAAATTGAAAATGTGGACATTTTATTGAAAAGAAATGAAGAAAAAACATACACAAAAAATATAAGTAACGAACAAATCAAACTACATTAAAAATAAAGGAACATATATACAATATTTAAGCCTGGGCAAAAAATTGATCATGAACTTAACATATATACAAAGAACAAAATCAAAACTCAGGAACCCAGCTCAAATAATTATCACACTGCATCATCGGCGTAAAGGCGCGATATCTTATTCCTAGTTTTAGCAGCACAATCACGCTCAGCGCGTCGCGGTTTCACAACCATTTCAATATCTGAACCAGTGTCAGATAAGTTTTCCTCAAGAGGCTCGCTCTCGCACTTTAACAGCAAAATTAAAGAGGTGCAATGTCTATAAACTAATTCTCTTGTTTTACCTTTTAGAATATGGGCAGACGTAGCTTCACCAAGAGAATTAACGGTAACATCCTTAACAATACCCATTGGGTAGTTGCATTGTTTTGTATTGGGCTCCACCAACAAAACAATATCTCCAACAGACAAGACCTTGTGAGAAACAGGCTTATACCTATCTCTTTTATCAACAGCCTGAGAAATCAACTGTACAAGAAATTCATGATGATAAATTTCTCGTAAACCATCATTAACAGACTTCAATTTTTCGAACTCTTTATTAATGTTTGACGAATTACAACTATAAGTCGGATCATGTGAATTGTCTGAAAATAACTGAGGAATCACGTCTAAAGTAATGAGTTCTCTACCTCGCAACATCATTTCAGGAGTTATTACACGGGGAATGTCATTAGAAAAATAACCACGCAAACTATCCTTGAAAGCAATGGGTCTACGATTTATTACATGACAAACTTTAGATATAAGCAGTTGGAAATCTGGAAAATCAGGTAATTTCTTACCGAGAGACTTTGATATTAAACGTTTAGTTTGTTTGACACAACTCTCTACAAGGCTCCCTAAACTACTATTGCCCTTAGCATATTGTTCAAAAGAAGGCTTAGAAATACCGTGCTCCTGGAAGAAATGATTACATTCATGATCACTTAAAGAATCCGTTATTATTTTCGAACCCGAAACTATCTGACTGCCTAGGTCAGATAAACATAGTTGGAATAAACCGTGCTCGTAAATATGCATTTGTATGCTTCTGAGAAACTCTTTAGTGTCTGCCGAGTAACAGATTTGTAATGAGATCGCTCTAGTCCACAAACACGTAATTATAAGTAGCCAAACTTTTTTAGTGTTACCACTCTCACGATCCTTTACACTGAATGGACCAATATAGTCTACAAACACATTAGCAAACGGGACTTGAGTTGGATTACTCCTAAAATCTCTGTAGGAGTTCTGAGATATCTGAATCGGTTTCTCGTTTACCTTTCTACACGTTACACATGTTTTAAGAATCTTCCTAATAGTTGAAAATCCGCGAAGGATCCAAAATGTTTTTCTTATTTCTCTCAATACTGTATACAAACCGGCGTGCAAAAACCGTGCATGAGTTTCTAAAACAATCAATTTAACCAAGTAAGAATCATGAGGCAACAATATTGGATGAAATGAAACATGTTTACTTTTTACTCTAATAATACCCTGTTCATCCATATATAAATTCATTTGGAGTACCAAGTTAGGAATGTTTTTAACGGGTACTTTATTTGCATGAAAAAATCTAATTATATCATTAAATTTTATAAGCTGTTCCCTCTTGATCAACATATTAATAACAGCAGTCTTATCTTCATCAATAGTATTAATTTTACCAATTCGCAATTTGAGCTTATTAATGAACTTCATTACATTACTACATACTCTTACAAGCTTACCAAAGCAACTGTACTTCTCCAGAGGCACCACGTGATCTATCTCCTCATCAACAGCGCTCACACAAAGATAAGAGTTCATACCTTCCGACGCATTACCTTCCGTCTCATCTTCCTTCAAGTCCACGGTAGTATTTGGAACAATAACTTCCATATCCGGTTGATCCGGATTGTCCAACAGATGATTGGGGCCACTCAGGTAATTAGTAGTCTTCAGTTGGTTATAGCTAACCTGTCTGGTTACGAAATCTGCAGGATTCTCCTTGCCTGCAACATATCTGAAAGTGATCTGTTTAACCTGGCATAAATCATCAAGTCTTTTAAGCCTATTTAATATGAATACAGTTCTCTTCTGCATTTTGTCAAAATTAACAAAATAGGAACGTATCCACGACAAGCTGACCATGCTATCAGTGTACACATATAGTTTATCAATGTGAATAGGAACATCATTTTTACTGGAACCAAGATCATCATACAGATCTATCAGGATCTCTGCGGCAAATACTACACCTTGGCATTCCAAACTTGGGATGGATTTCTTCACAGTGCTACAATTAATCAACCTGTTCTTAGAGAGAACGAAAGAAATCTTATTAGTAGTCTTATTAATTAGATAAACTACAGTCCCATAGATAGCAGCGGAAGCGTCAGAGTAAGCCACAAGGTCATAAACCCTATCCCTTGTACCTACGAATCTAGGTAGATTAATCTGAGGTGTTCTATTGACTTGTTTGCAAATATTAAGCCAAGTCCCTTGTAATTTCTGAGGCAATACAGTGTCCCAGTTCAATGATTTATTCACCTGTAAACTCTGAAGGAATAACTTAGCTCTATTCAGCATTGGCGAATAAACATTGAAAAGATCATAGACAGAATTCAGCGAAGAAAGTATCTTTCTTCTAGTATTTGCAGCGGAATCAAGGTTAATAACATAAGGATTCAAAGTATCATACTTCCTATTCCACTGCATACCGAAATATTTCACTACAGTATCTGTTACAACACCTTGCTCCATATCTGCTTTCGATTGCAAATCTAAGTCATTTGTAGCAAATTGCTGAAGGCCAAACTTATAATCATCAAATATCAAAGGTAACTTCTCATAATAGCTATTCAAGGAAATTTTACTGTTTGATGACACTAATCCATTATCCATATAGATATTGTTGTAAATAGACTTTTTCAATTCAACCATATCGGCATCATCATTGTCGGTATCTAATATAAGCATTTTATACAAGGTGAGCATAAGTATTGTAGGACTGGATCTTAATCCAAAACTTAATCTAAGATTCCTATAAGCAATGAGCGAATAATCGCACTTACCAACATTTTTGAACCAGAGACAGAGAAGCTTATTCTGGTCGCATTCATTCAAAGCTATATTCAAAAAAGCTTTTTTCAGATCGAATATTAATATATACTCGTCAAATCGTGACAGCAACAAAGTAGTAATAAGTTTACTGTTTAAACATGGACCTGGAAGGAGGGCATTATTATGGCTAACGGCATTTGGCTTATCAGCACTTTTTTCACATAAGTTAGACAAAAATACAACCCTAACTTTAGTGGTATCCCTATCAGTTTTGAATATTCCCATATGAGGGAGAAAACTACAAGTAGGATGCTCTCTCATAAACCCGTCAACATCTTCTATCCTCTCAATAATACCTAATTCTTCCTGCTCTTTGAAAACATCATCGTAGGACTCTAATTTATTCTTACTCTTCAATTTAGACAGATTAGAAAACAAAATTTTCTTACTAAGGTTATAATTAGTGCCTAACAGATGTTTACATTGTGGATTCCAAGGTAGTGGCATAATCATTCTACCTTCAAAGTTACGGTCAGCATTAGTTAAAATATAACTAATAATTTTATCATTAGTCTCATCTGACTCGCTACAATTTTGATTGTCATAATTGAAGTATTTACTACTTTCCATATCTAATGCTTCATGAGTAGCATTTTTAAGTTTATCTTCCAATAATGAACCCTTTTCGCTTAAAACTTCAATACTGGTATTCATACAAACTGAACTTTCACTGTTGGGAGACATATCAGAAAATACGGAATTCTTACTAAAATTACATAGAAAATTAGACACTTCCGTGCATTTAATATTCTTTAAATGCATCAAATTACTTTCAATTTGCCCGATATCCCCAGTCAAAATAGTACCCAAATTAGAAGATATAAATACAGAACAATTGGAATTATCACCAAACACTTCAGTTTTAGGAATTAATAACCGGTTTACATCAGAGCCCATTATTAGGTTAATGCTATTTTCATCTGACGAAAGAAGAATACGATCAGCTAACCTATAACCTTTCGATGAAAATTCTCTTACTATATTATGCATGCTATCAGTATGCAATTTTACATCAATGGAAGGAACTACTATAGCTTCAATGTTATGCAAAATATCCCTAATAAATATAGGAACCTCAACTATATTAGTTTTGATAGGTCGTTTTGAATTGAAACCATTGATTACTAAATCAATATCAGTTTTAATTTTCTTCAAATTTAAACTATCAGCAATATCAGCAGTTATAAAGTTTCTCTGAGATCCAGTATCATAAAGAACTCTGTAATTAGTACTTTTTTCAATACCTAATGAGATCGAAAATGTAGGCAAAATAACATCATCATTATCCACAGTGTTATTATAATGAACAATGGACAAATTAGAATTTACAGATTTCCTATTAGAATCTCTATTCTCAGCACTATTGTGACACAAAAAACTTAAATGCGCACCACTACAATTTAGACAAGG